>JAFBJR010000029.1:222395-375285 GCA_016785285.1 Brachirus orientalis | reverse complement strand
CTGCGTTTTGGGACCGAAGTGATCTGTTAGGCTGATAAGGTGAAATTAAATCTTTAAGATATGATGGGGCCTGATCATTAAGTGCTTTGTACGTGAGGAGGAGGATTTTAAATTGAATTCTAAACTGTACAGGGAGCCAGTGTAGAGAAGCTAACACTGGGGTGATGTGGTCTTTCTTCTACATGGATGTTGAAATCCCCCCACAATTATGATTTTATCTGTCCTTAGAACTAACTCAGTTAAGAATTCAGAAAACTCTGACAGAAACTCTGAATAAGGTGCAGGTGGACGATAAACAGTGACTATCAGAACTGTTTTTTGTGATTTTAAACTAGGATTAGATAGACTGAGGATAAGACTTTCAAAAGATATGTATTCATGCTTGGGTTTGGGGTTAATTAATAGACTAGTATTAAAAATGGCTGCGACTCCTCCTCCTCGGCCTGAGCTTCTGGGGACATGAGTGTTAGAATGTGTGGGTGGTGTTGACTCATTTAAACTAACATATTCTTCTTCACATAACCAAGTCTCAGTTAAACATCGTAAATCAATATGTTTATCAATGATTACATCATTAATTAAAACTGATTTCGAGGAGAGTGATCTTATGTTTAATAGTCCACATTTAAGTGTATTAAATGTGGACTTTGTAGGGGGCATTGTATGATTCTGTTTTATTATTGGTGTTTATTATTAGATTGGGCTGACTAACAACTTCTTTTAAATTTAATTTTGTCGATTTATTTATTTCTACCTCCCAAAGTCTCGTCTCCATCCTGGCAAACAAGCTGCATTTATTACAAGTACTGTTATCGCTAAAGGAGGCAGAGGAGTAGCTAAACATGTGGTGCACAACACAAGACTATGCAGACAGACCTGACCGGGTCGCAAACCTGGGTCACAAACCTGGGTCGCAAACCTGGGTCCTCTTGCTAAAAGGCAAAAGTTCTAACCAATACACCAACTATATGGCCTCTATTGATCTTATTTGATTCTTAGATGTTTTATGCATTTACCTTAAAACATAATCGACCTATTAATTATTATATAATAATTTTAGCTTAGACATTTTTTTATGTTAACATGCCACAGATGTTAATAGTGAAGGTTGAGTACATTTACCTACCTGTCAACAAAATACTACAGGTTTTAATCATATAATATACACCGGTTGTAGCTGCATAATAATAATCTTGAATGTATAGATCCAAATGTTTGTAGAGTTTTCATGCAATGTGCTGAACCTAAGACAATTTTGACCTTTTATCGTTGTACTTTTTCAGCTCTGCCTTAAAAAAGTGGTTCTCAATAATCTCAATGACATTTTTTCCAAATGTTTGTCAGAAACTACAGCGAAAATGGAGAAGCCCACCAGAGAAGCAGAAACAATCACAAAAGAATGCTGCAGTGAAAAGGCACCATTTGATGTTCTGCAATAAGGATGCAACAAGCAGCAAGTCTTCTGTATAAACTTGTAAAAGCAGCATACAGCACCAGCCACAAGTGTGTGACTCTTGCCAGGGCTAAAGCAGAGGCTGCCAAGAGATTCCTATACTGGTTAAGAGGCAAACTGAAATACTAAACTGAATGAAGAAGAATCTGTTAGATTAGACAGAAAAAAAGAAATGATAAAATTTCACAGTCTCAATGGACATTTTTGTGTCATTATTTCATTATTTCATGTTCGTGTGATCATATATTCGACCATTGCAAGCTTGGACCTCCTGGACCACAACATCAGTTTTCCTCTGTCTGACCCTGCAGTTGTCTCCTTCATCCATGGCAAACGAAACTTGCACTGCGCCTCGCCGCAGCACATTTAAAGGTGAGGAAAGGCGCTCATTTGATTGGTGAACACCGTGTTAAACCCAGTCAAGCCCAACTTTGCTATTTGCTGGTAGTAGAGACTGAAACGGGACAGAGGAGTACTTGCGTCTGGCTGCGCACCCTACGCTGTGCATGAAACTTGCAAAATGTGCCTGGACACACCCCCTTGGCGCATAGTACCTGCGCTGTGCTGCGCCTGGCCTGGCCTGGTCTATGTAATTAGAGCCCATAGTGTTTCTTAACTTTGCCAAGGTTATGTTTACTATTGTTTGCCTTGAGCATCTTAGCACATTTGGATGACATTTTCAAGGGATTTAGGTTATGGCCCAAGGAAACAATAGCATCCTATGGGCAAGAAAATCAGAAGCTAAATGTCATGGCTGCACGCATGTCCTTGATGCACCCCTGATAATTCCAGTGAAGTTGGGACATTGTGTAAAACATGAATAAAAACAGAATACAATGATTTGCAAATCCTTTTCAACCTATATTCAATTAATACACTTCAAAGACAAGATATTTAATCTTCAAACTTTACTGTTTTTAGCAAATACTCACTTGTTTTGAATTTCATGGCTGCAACAGGTTCCAAAGCTGGAACAGGAGCAACAAAAGAATGGGAAAGTTGAGGAATGTTCAAGGAACAATAGTTTAGAACATTCAACAGGTGAACAAGTTAATTGGCAACAATGAGTGTCATGACTGGGTATAAAAGGAGCATCCCTGCAAGGCTCAGTCATTCACAAACAAGGATGGGGCTAGGTGCACCACTTTGCGAACAACTGCATGAGGAAATAGTCCAAGAGTTTAAGAACAATGTTTCTCCAGTAGCAAGAATTTAGGGATTCCATTATCTACAGCCCACAGTATCTTCAAATGATTCTGGGAATCCAGGTAAATCTCTGCACATACGCGCCAAGGCTGAAAAGCAATATTGAATGCCCATGACCTTTAATCTCTTAGGCAGCACTGCATTAAAAACTGACCTCATTCTGTAAAGGATATTACCAACAGGGGTTCAGGAACACTTTGGAAAAGTGTCAGTTAACACCGTTGGTCGCTACATCTACAAGTGTAAAGTGAAAGCGATATATATACAACATCCACAAACATGTTGTATGGGGTTAATAATATGAGATGGAGTGATGCAAAGTGATAAAGTTTGCTGTGGACTGACGTGTTCACATTTCAAATTGTTTATGGAACTCATTGACAGCATGTCCTCTGGGCTAAAGAGGAAAAAGACCATCCACTTTGTTATCAGCTTAAATTTCAAAAGCCAGCCTCTGTGATCTGTAAAAATGAGTGAATATTTGCCAAAAAAAACAATAATGTTTATCAGTTTGAACATTAATTAAAGACCTATCCTGTCTTTGTAGTGTATTCAATGTAATATAGGTCAAAAAAGGATTTGCAAATCACTGTATTCTGTTTTTATTCACATTTTATACAACATCCCAACTTCATTGGAATTTGTAGAATTTATTTTTTGCACACAAACACCAACTGTTAATCATGACCTTTTTTTTTTTTTTTTTTACACACACCAACAGTGAACCCAACAGGATTTGAACCAGCGACCCTCCAGTTAACATATTTACATTGTCATAGGGTATCCGTGACAGGAGGTCTTTTCGAGGCAGAGGACGTGAGGCAGGAACTTAGTTATGGGTGAAATTTATTTTTCAGTCCCGGTGGCACCCAAGTGCAATATTTACAGTGTTGATTTTTTTATTTTTTTTTTTTAAATAGAAAATAAACAATGACACAATGGTCAAACAAAACAAAGAAATGCCAAAGGCAACTAAATGCTAATGATAACAAAGGCAAATCAAAATAACAGCTAGCTTCAGCAGCAATAGTTTGCAATGCAGTTTCTCATACACTGAGATCAGAGCCCACCATACATCAGGTCTTTTCTCATCAACGGCTTAACCAATACTGAAAACCGTACCCTTTTTACAGGGAACAAACTCCCGCGCCTCCAGTGGACTATACCACTTACTCAGGTGAGATGGGGCAAAACATGGTTTGCAAATTCAAACAGTAAAAGAATAAACAAATGCACCCACATATTAACATACAAATATATTCCTCTGGTACTGGAGACAATACTATGGAGCACAAACTCAAACAGCAATTAAACACGGGGTAGAAAATAATACAGTTTAGGTGATACCATTGGGTGGGACGCGCACTGCTCCGTGAACGCGAATGCAACCGACACAAAGAAACAGCATAAGCAGCAGGCAGTGGTGCACGCTCCCTTTCACTTCCTGAAATGCTGCCGGTGGAACAAGTAAGTGATTTTACACCTTGCTGTTATGACATTGAACAACGTTTTACGCTGTTAGAAGAGAATAAAGTTTACCCCTGTCGTACAGTAATTATGCCTGAGACCTGAGCTTGTTGTTATATGATGCCTCTTTAAAACCTAACACATTTGCACTCACCAAACTCCGTGACAAATATATTTCGTGCTTTTGGAGGAGATAGACAATAATATGCGATGTTAGACAAACATGATTCAGGATACTACCGTTTGGTGTTATAATGTGGCAAACACACTCATTCATTCAGTAACAAACATTTCAACATGGGTCGGGGCTTCCGTGATAGCCACATGATGACGTGATGATGCTAAGTCGTGGCATCACATACATATATGGACACTCTCACACAGTTAGCTAAAATAAATAATTTTTCTTTACATGCTTATGTATCTATACCCCTAGACAACAATAATTACACATACTGTGTAATGGTAACCCATGTCACGTCGCCTCGTTGTTTGAACTAACCTCATGTTCTAAGGCTCGCTTTTTGTTCTCTTTTTAGTTCCTGTCAGTCCCTGAGCTCCGCTTCACCAGCCGGCCAGTCTGTTTAGTTTGGACTGGTGATTTTGAGCTAGAGTTTTGTACAATAAATCTCATTATTCCTTTTTACCTAGTTTCTGTTTTTGGTCCTTTTACTCCTTTGTTGAATTTTTTACAAAACTGTGGTAAGATGATTGTTATATTTTTGAGAATGATGTATTTAAAATTATGTTTTATCATTCTTAAATATCAGCTTGAACAGCTTTTTCCAACTTGAAATTGGAGTTTGGTTCATTTTGCAACACAACGTTTATAGAGAAAATAAATGATTTTATGTCATGGCACTTCTGCCTCACTGAGGTCAAATGTGTAATTTTTTGTGACTTTGGCGTTGGTGTTTGAAATCATTTGTTCAGATTCAGCACTGTAACACAAATATAAAACAAGATAGCAGTAGACCTGCAGCTCCTCTGTGTGGGATTTTTACATGTAAAAGTTTTACATATTTTACATAAATGCAACCATCACAATCAACATGCACAAAAGTGGGTCATGTTACCAACTGGAGGCAGCAAAAAAGTTAGCAACTGATAACGTGATCGTCAGAATCGTCATAATTGAATCATGAGGTACATGAAGATTCCCACACTCTTAAATTGAGGTAGGAATGGTTGCTAATCTCTGTATGTTGGCCCTGCAATGGACTGGTGACCTGTCCAGGGTATACTCTGCCTTTTCCCCTTTGTCAGCTGAGATTGGCTCCAGTGTCCCCGATACCCTCAAGTGGAGGACAAATCAGTGGGTGAGTTTCTGTCCTTTTTTCTATACACTAGTGAGAAATGCATCTTTTAAGGATCATTCAGGAGGACTTGATGACCCCTCCTTTAATTACAACTAGATCGTAGGTATAGATACTGTCCCATCTGACCATTTCAATGCTTTCCCTACTCTTTTCACAAAAGTTTAAACCTGCTTATATTCACCAAGCACGTACATGAATGTTGTTGGCCATGAAGCCCATTCTCTATTTTACTGCTTTATCTTGCTGTTAAAATATTTTCTCTTGTGTTCCTGCTGATAGCCATGTTTTTACTGAGAGCCTTTGTTTCTTAAACAGTGTGACTTTAACACAAACCTAATGCACATGTATCCTCAGCTCCACTTCACCACTCAAGCAGAATTTATAATTTTTATTACCTGAAAATATGTAAACAAAATCCCCTGAACAGTATGAGTCACTCAAGTCATGCACTATTTCATATATTGTTCATGTGCATTCACCCAGAAGTGCTGTCTTCTGTGCACTGCATTTGGAAGAACATGGTTAACAAGCACCTGGCACTCACTATTAGTTCTGGCAACAAACAGAGTGCTGCCTCTCTGTCTTCTTTTGTTCAGTAAGCAGTTTAGCCTCCATGACATGTTATGTCTGTTTTGTTTCACTGGACCGGGCCTTTAGAAGTCAGACAAACTATGACCACCTCTTTAGAAAAATACAAAACAAAGGAATACATGCTAATTAAAACCCAGAAAATTAAAGTACAAAGTTTTTTATTCACATTAGTGTAAGATAGATAACTGCATCATAAGTGGAGAGAAAGAAATGTTCTGACAAACTGTGGAATTGCAAACTTACTATTGCAGCTGTGAACCTCAGAGCAAACAGTACTTATTCACCTTCAAATTTATCCCTCCCTGATGTACAATTCCCACAACAATCAATCAGTAAAGCTGACTTCAAGGTAAAGACCGATTTTGTTATACCAAGGACATGTCTTGTTATATCAACGGTCAGATTCTTTTCTCCCAGTGACAGCTCTAAGCATCAATATTAATTTTGGGGGCCCCCCGGTTCATGCACAAGTGGGAGACATTAAATATCCACATTGAGTTCGAGTTTGTTTTTTAACATTTGCAACATTTGATTTGAGCACAAAATCAAAAATATGACTTTATGAATTGAGACTGTAAAGCAAATAATGAAATAAATGTTTATTTCATTAATTTATTTTTTAATTCCCATTTTTTTATTCTCAGTTGAATATTGAAAGACTGATACACAGACTGGATTTTTGTAAATTTGTTTTGCATTTTGTAAATTTGTCTGCAGACTTTATAACATCTCCCGCCCCCAGAGAGATGCGATGGAGAAGTACATTTCCGAGTCCCTGGCTTCCGGGCTGATCCGACCCTCATCCTCTCTTCTCGGGGCGGGGTTCTTCTTTGTGGCTAAAAAAGATAAGACTTTGAGACCATGCATTGACTTTAGAGGACTAAATTGCATAAAGAACAAGTATCCTCTTCCGCTCATTGACCCCGCATATGAGCCTCTGTGTCATGCAGTTGTCTTCACCAAGCTCGACTTGAGAAATGCATATCACTTGATCTGTGTAAGAGAGGGAGATGAATGGAAGACAGCCCTTAACACACTGATTGGACATTTCGAATACCCTGTAATGCCTTTTGGCCTGACTAACGCCCCTGCTGTTTTTCAAGGTATGATGAATGACATTCTCTGGGACATGCTGAATCAATTTATGTTTGTGTACCTTGATGACATTTTAATCTTTTCACACACCTAGAAGAGCACAAACAGCATGTCCGGTTAGTGCTACAAAGATGAATAGAAAATCATCTTTTTGTTAAAGGAGAAAAGTGTGAATTCCATGTTCCTCAGGTGGACTTTTTGGGTTTCATTTTGGCAGGAGGAAGCATGAAGCCCAACCACCGTAAGATTGAGGCCGTAGTCAACTGCCCCCCCCCCAGACATGTAAACAGATGCAGCGCTTCCAAATTAAACCGGCGGTAGAAATTTATTTATTTATAGTTTATTCGGGGATACTCCAAGGTAGCGTCTCCCCTCACCAGGCTGACCTCTGTCTCGCTGCCCTTCCAGTGGACCCCTGAAGCGGCGGCCGCCTTTGAGAACCTGAAGAGGTTGTTCACCACCGCACCTGTCCTCGCCCATCCAGATCCTTCATTGTGGAGGTGGATGCTTCGGACAGTGGGATCGGGGCGGTCCTGTTCCAATGGGACCCGACAGACCAGAAGCTTCACCCCCAAAACCAAAAGCTCCCCCCCCCCCCCCCCCGCGCCTTATTTTCCCTAAAGCTAACCCTGGCCACAGCCAAAATTATGACGTCGGCAACCGGGAGCTGCTGGCTGTCGTGGCCGCCGTGCAGTCATGGACTCATATGGGTTCCAGCTTCCATTGTTTGCCTCCCAGGAAGAAGAAGTTGCAGTTCCATTGGTCTCCAGCGTTGTCGGGCAGTATGGCGGTCCCCCCGGGCTGCCCTCTCTAGGTCCTCTCAGCGAAACCAATGCCTGGCGGACAAGCACCATGTCCCTGCCCCAGACTATAAGCCAGGACACAGGGTCTGGCTTTCCACCTGGGACCTCCCACTGCAGGTCGATTCCAGGAAGTTGGCATCCCACTATATTGGACCTTTCGAGGTGGACCGGGTCATTAATCCTACGGCAGTAAGACTCAGACTCCCTCCCTCCCTCAATGTGCATCCTACCTTCCACGTCTCACTTTGAAGCCTGTCGCAGCCAGTGATTTGGCAGTGATTTAGTTTGTATTCCTTAGCTCACCATTGTTGTTTTCGTTTTTGTAAAATAAATTCTCTTTTTTATTTGCCACAAATGACAGTCTTTGCTTAACCTTGGTCCATTCGCAACCATGGAACCAATCATCACAGATTCCTTCCTAACTGCTTGCTGCATTGGCAAAGAACTTTGGGATTGGCTATCACTCCTGGGAAAATGTACCACATTAGTGTTATTTTGCCGAATGAGACTATACTAGAAATTAAAACAGGCAGGTCATGACATACTTGCTATTAAGTTGTTAACAATCTTACATCATATATTGTGTTCAGGAACACATGCATGATTTTAAATTTGATGGTTAAAGATAATTCATTATGGGCACATTAACAGGAAATTTAGAAGACAAATGAGACAATGCTAGCATATGGCTAATGGCTCATTACAATGCAGTGTTATTATTTAGCAGAATTAAAGAGAATCCAGCACAGAGCCATCACACTTACAGTTGCTCCTCTGCATGCTATTGCACTGCCATGAGTAATGAGAAAAATAATTTAATTCAAGGAAGTGACCAGAAGGTCAGACTGGGTTAGAACAGGAATAAAAAGATGATCTCTGCTGTGTTCAGCAGCAGCAACTGTTCATCTTAACATAATGACAGCTTCTGCATTACACATGCGAGCAGTAGAAAAAACTGTGTAATGTTTTTCATCTATAGCATTTGGCTTGTTAACTGTCCAGATCTACTCAGGACGAACATCAATTCAGCCTTGTGGCAGACAATATGCAAGGTTTTGAATACACTAATGACCACTTACAGTGAGACAAGGCTTCAAAGTAAAAAACAATAATGAAAAACCTTCACTTGATTTGTAAAAGCCAAACTTAATTATCATCGAGTGAGTAGGCATGGTTATTAAGTATGACCCCAAGAGATGGGTCTTCACCTGAGGCCTTAATTACAGGAAAAAATAGCAACAGAGGCATTGTCCATGAAGGACAACCTGATCAAAGTCTAATAAGCATCCTTCAAGATAATAAGTATGTACAGTATATACTTTAACGCTGAGGGTTAATTTATTCATACAAATCCCTTGAACTAAACTACGACTACTGAAATGACTGAATTCCACATCTCATTGTATGAAATGATGATGGAGGGTTTCTACAGAAGATATGTTTGAAAAAAAAATCTCCTAAGTTTAGCAAATGAAGACAGATGAATGAATGATAATGTGGGAGTTACTTCTAAAGAAGTAAACCTGAAATGCGTTTCTCCATCATGAAAGATCTGATGCAGATATTGAACTGTAACTTTGAGTTATGTAGTCTGTTTTGAGTACTTTGGCAGTTTAGGCTTCATAGGGCATAGAGATTAATATATTGGCTTATATATATATATATGTGTGTGTGTGTGTGTATGTGTATTCTCTCACTGATACCTAGTGTTTGCTCATTGTGTGAACTGTTGGGTTTCTTTTCTCTCTGTAATATTGTAAAGGTTTTGGCTTTACTATGTACAGTGCCTTGAGATAATGTATGCTGTGATTTGGTGCTATACAAATAAAACTGACTTGAATTGAAAGAGCAGTAAATACAGGATATCATTTGTTACTGCTACATTGCCAGTGTTGGCATAATTTACAGTTTGTGTTTATCACCGTTATATAAAATGTGAACAGAGTACAAAGCTGTCATTAATGTTAGAGCTAAAGAACTGGGCACAGGAACAGGAGGGTTGCTGGTTCAAATTCCTACCAGATCAAGGGCTGACGTACCCCTGAGCAAGGTACCCTGTCCCGTTTGCTCATTCTTAAATAGACGCTGTAAATTAACCTTAGCCACTGGGGGCCCACATGCTCCGTATTCCCACCGCCAGTCCAAAGTCGAGATAAATGTCAAGGTTCTGTCAAGGATATTAGTAAGTATTAGAAGTAAGACCCAGGTGCAGGACAAGTGAGGGGTAATAGCAGATAAAAATCAATTTAATGAATAAAACTAAAGACTAAAGCAAAAATAAAAGAACAAAGCAAAAGGGCACAGGGGTAAAGTAAAAAAACATACAGTGATCAAGACCACTGTGGGAACAGGATACAAGGCACAAAATCAGAATCATAATCAGCATCACAGGTAGAACAACAGACACTCTGACAGATTTGCAATGTGGCAAATACCACATAACACATTTTAAAAGCTCTAACATGATAATGCAATTAAGTATTATAATGAAATGGTGGTTGGGGGTGGCTTCTTTTCCTCACAGTTGCTCTGGGTCACGACTGATTCGTATTCTGTATCTGCTCGAACTACTGGAACTAAACTAATCAATGCTTCTGGTAAATGCATTAATTTATTACCACAGGAGGCGACTGTGTAAGGAATATGCAGATTCCTTAATAGAGTTGATAATGGCAAAGCTTCTAAAGAGTTATACTACCAGATCAGACTGAATTAAATTCTCCTGCAACCTTCCATGTAGAAAATTCCACATTGCCACTTTGATCTGAACCTGTACGCACAGTCTGCTCAAAGCCAGGTGGTATCCTCATAGTGTAGGAGCACTTTCCCAGACTGTGGGACAGACGTTGCCAGCATTGTCTCGCCTTCAAGCCAAGAATGCTAATTGGGGTATTTAGAAGATGTCCACTCCTGGCCAAAAAGCAAAATGAAATACTCCATATTCAAGTCACTGTTGCCTCTTTGATATATGTACTGTATGTCAGTTTGTACAACAAATATTTTATTTCACAGGCAATGTCATATGACAGTACAGTGTTAGTTGTCAAATTTGTAGAATGTTGATATTGATAATAAAGTGGTACTTTATTCCCTTCATGATTTGTCTGTTCTTTCAACTATTTTTTTCATTTGATGACAAATAATGGATGTTTATGTCATGAATGCTTTCATTAAAATAATTGCATTTCATGATATTGTTGCTGTAATTGGGGATTGAAGTTTCTGTTGCTATTTTAAACAGTTCACACTCCTACACTGAAGTCCATAGGGGAAAATTAGCATTTCACCATCTCATCACACGTGTTGTTGATCCACTGCTGCCTCCATCAGTAAGTTTTAATGTGTTATTTTGTGACTTCTGTATTTGGAGTCCTTTGTGCTGATTACAAAACCAGGCAGCAATAGACCAGCAGCTCCTGTGTCCCAGCAAAAAAAGAAAAAACATAGATTTTCCCTATGGAATTCATGTGCGAGAACAAGTGCTCTACAAAATTCTTCAGTTTCCAATCTGAAATACAGTGGTGGACATAAGTGGGTAAAGATTTCTATTAGGTACTGCCGAGTGTATGAAGTGGTAAAAAAGTGCCAGTATTCCCCTAATCCATATGAGCCATGTCTGTTGGTATTACTTAATAATTAACCACTAAATTACAAAATTCTTCAGTAAATAAAAGACACCAGAAGAGTTTAGTGATGAACATCTGATTATTAAAATTTTTAATCCACATTAAAATAACTAATAACTGGACTTATGCTACACATTTGTTGACTTGTACATCTAGATTATCCTCAACATTTCCAACAGTGATTTAAATATTGAAGCACTCAGTCCATTTTATTTGGTGTCCTGTAATTGTGCTGTCCTCCAGGACACAATGTGGCAGGAAGTCAGGGAATATAAATTAACATTAGTGTCACATTTTAAACACTTCCTATAGATATTGTTTTGTTTAACAATAAAAAACTCTATGGACATTAGAAATAAACACTAGACTCTCCCAAGAACTGATGAATGTCAACTGGTACAGCCATGGAAAGGATTATTCTGGACCAAAATAATGAACTGAACAGATAACATACTGTCCCACTTCAAGTACTTGTATTGCCCCATTCATACTGTCATAACTGAGTTTAGCAGATTTTAGCACTGATTTTTTTTTTTTTTTCTTTAATGAAGCTGCACACACTCTGATTCCCACCTTCCGGCCCCCATGATGTGAGAGGAAACACTCACTGCTGGATCTATGGCACAATTAAAGAAGTGATGACATTACACGTTTATTTACCAGTCATTAGGATTCAGGGCCTAAGGTGGCGCATCCTGTCTCTGTCGAGACTCTCTAAGGAGCATTCATTTAGGTAGGTCTACATAACAAAAAGAAAAATTAAAAGCTGCCACAGAGGCCCTCAAGCTTAACACACACAAAGCCTCTTAAGTTTGCATTGTTGACGAAGAGGCTTTTATCCCAGAGAGGAGTTTTGTGTCTGAATGTTTATAGATTTAATTAAACTACAAGATGGGACACAAAAGAAGCCCAGAGGCAAAAGCTATGTTTAACAGATGATTATTGTTTGAAATGAACAATGTGCTGGGTTTCATTTTTGAGGTTTATATATTTTGGATAATATGCTGACTAGTCATAGTATCAGTTGCTTAATTGCATTTGTTTATGAATGCCTCAGTTTGTGTGAGCTAGATTCTGTTTCTCTCTCAATTAAATGTAGGTGTGTAAGTGCTTGTCTCATAATCCGGAGGAAATGAAGAGGTGTGGAGGACCACCATCATACAGATATGTCATCATTTAGTCTTGTCAGTTAATCTGGTGATATAACATTCCCTCTGACTGTACTGAGAGTTCATCTTTAGCACGCCCTCGCTCATATATATTCTAGAAAGCTGCCAAGGTCTGATATTAATGCACGGAATGTTGAGCTAAATGAAGGAGATTGTCAAAGTACTGACGACTTTCACATCTTGCACCATAACGGCTCCCCCCTACCCCCGTCCCTCCCTGCTTGTGAATCCAACTGCTCTGCTTCTGAGACTTCAGAGTGTGGCTTCAGAAACCCATGACCTGTTTCACACAGTGTAAACGTGTTCTCAGTGAGCATACAAACTTCTATGGAAACCAAGTTTGAATTGAGTGAAAGGTGGTTGACATGACAAAATTGAAACACGATATCAAGGTAAGGAAACTAGTCAGAGAGTGATGGCTCTTTTTTCTAAACTGGTTTGATCCTTCCTTCTTTTGCAAATGGCTCATTCTGGGCTAAATCCTGCACCTGACTGTGCCAAAGAGTCAAGTTAACTATCAGGATTTCCAAATTTGCTCCAAAATATAGTGTCAACCAAATGCTACAGTGCAATTCCACAAAAATTATGAATATTTTTCTGATTATGTTTGTCCTTGTGAGAAAAAAACACATCCTCAACAAATTCTCTTGTAGTGCAATGTGCACAGGATGAATGAAGCTGTACAGAGCTGGAAACAGATTGGAAAACAGACCAGAATCACAATTTCATGATGAAAAGCATTTTCTATGTTAGAAAAACAGTTTTCTGCACTATCATGTATGCACTGTAGTCTGGAGCAAACTTTACTTTGCAACATGTATAGTTTATGTTTTTCCAGAGGGCTACAGATTAGGTGTTGCAGGGTTGGGGGGGTTAGTGGGTCAGCTCAATGCTGGGGCAAATGCAGTGAGTGTGGAAACAAGGCAAAAATAGGCTGATGGTTTGAGAGGATGGCAAACTGAAAGTGATACAGTGAATTGGTAGCAGGAGAACATGGGAAAACATGGATGTTCTGTAAAATTCATGCTTACCCTGAGTAACCACTCATGTAATCTGTAAACAAGTTACATTTGGAAACAGTGGTGGCTGATGATGAATCATGTTGGGGGCACATTTTTTAAATTAAATAAATAAATAAACAAACACACACTACTAGAACATAAATGTGATAGTGGTGAATGGAAAGAACACTTCAGCATGTCATAAAGGTCTTTGTACAACAGACCTGGGCATTATACGGTCCGTGGGACATATGTGGCCCTTCCACCCTCCCTGACTGGCCCACGAAATTAGGAATAATAAAATAATAAAGTAAATAACAGGGCTCTGGAGTGCACCTAATGTTTCCTGGGTTTCCCATACACTGATCGATGCATGGTGACAGAATCAACGCTCGTTCATTCATCTCCCTGAGTGATCAGAGAGAGAGAGAGAGAGAGAGAGAACAGCTGCGGAGGTGTACTCCCTCTCTTTCTTCTCTGCCCCTCGTGGAGGGTAGACTCTGGTCTCGTCCCTGCCTTCCGGCAGGCAACACCTCCTGGCCTTGGTTGCCGTGTGGGAGCCGCCTCCAGGCTTCTTTCATTGGTCCTCCATGGAAACTGTGACTGACTGTGATCACTGATCACTGCTGCTCCTATCCATCTCACGCAGTTAACGGAGCTGAACGCACCTCGCCTCATGTGGTCGGAGCTGGTACAACTATGAAGTCGATCATCGACCTGCGACTGAGGGCATCCTGATGCCAGGTGTGCATATGGATAACCTTATGGTTGAACATGGTCTTCATTATGGACAATCCACGATGAGTGGAAACCAGAAGAAATGGATAGAAAATGTCAACTCTACACCAAAAGGTCCTGGACCAGGATTTGAACCTAGTACCTTCTTACTGTTAGACAACCCAGCACTAACCATTGAGCCACCATACCACCATATATCTTTTGAAGTGGGGAAATGAGCAAATGAAGGCAAACATACTTCCAGAATCACAAATTAATGTCCTCTATAGCTGGGTTTTCTAAGTTATAGGTACATAAACAGTAGGAAGGTCACATTGATTTTGCACTTTTCCTTCACATTCTCCCAATTAAAAATGTAGGTGCGAGTGCAACATCACACACATACAACATGTGCATGCACACAAACACGTTTCACTTAGAGGGACTAAGCACACTCAGAAAATAATCAGAATTGCCAAATCTGCTTGTGGATGAAGTCAGCCATGAGCAGTTAAGCTGATGCTCTGCAGAGAAAGCAACAATAACAAAAAACAACATAAGCACAATGCAGAATTAATGAACTACCACAGAGGCGTTGTTCTTACATTATGCTATGGTTTTTTCAAATGTTCACAAAGCAAGCCAAAGTAAGTGTATACAGAATGTTGAGAAGACAGAGGGAGACAGGGAAAAAAACAGGTGATCACACATGGGACAGTATAACAATAAAAAATAAAATGAACCTATATATATTTATATCTGAGCCTGTATCTATTTGCCACTTGAATGCTGGTGCTGATGTCATAGGAAGGTACTTAATTACAGGACTTAGGGAAAAAACACAGGGATTAACAAATGGGTAAATATTGTTTCATTATGTAAATTATCTTTCCGTCAAAATCATTTGCTTTTGCTTCAGTTCAGCAGGACATGGCTCTATATTCACAGTTTTTTATATAATGCACAACGCTTGAATAAAAGGACTACAACTGAATAAAATCTGCTATCAGTTAAATTTTTAACTCACAGATAAAAGTAAAATTTAATGATTTTCAGCGTTTCCACTGACAAACCTATGTGAAACTAGAATGTGATGCTTGCAACACACAATAAGTTACACAATTAATGCAGTTCTGGAAGGTTGCACAATTAGTTAGTGTTTCTCAAGACTTTGCTCTCCAATGTCTTGTTTTGTCCACAAAGTCATTAAAATTAATCAGTTTTAATGACTTTTTATATGGAGCACAAAACAAATATTCACATTTAAGAAACTGAAAAATCTGAGAACTTGTTTTAATTAAACACTCAATTAAATTAATTAAAAAAAACACTCAAACTGATCAATAGATTATCAAAAGAGTTGATGATTAATTAAGTAATGGATTCATAATGGACTAAAAAATGCAGCCCTAATTAGCAAGTTCACTAGTAACAGGTCAGAGTGTGAAAAATCATGGATAAAAACAAGCATCTACCAAAGGATTGGTCAGCAGATTCAGATGATCATTGATCCCTCAAGTGGTAATATGTGAGAACATGTCATACTACTGTGATGGACACAGCTCAGCTCACCAAGAACTGCTGGCTCTTTCGGCTCCCAAATAGCTCTTCATTTACCACTTTTACCTTTTATAATTCAGCCAAAATTAGCACAGGTTTGACTTGTTTTCACTTATATATGTGTATGTGTACACATATATCACACCTATTATTCAATGCATCCATTGTTCTTAAGTATTCAAAAGAAGGAATTACATTTTTTAATATCAATAAATTCCTGTAGCCAATTGTTTTCATTACATTTACAGACTCTTGTAACTCTCATGAATGCACCTGCGTGTAGAACTATTCTGCTACACAAAGCTGATAGAAACACCTATAAAAACTGAACTGCTAGATGCACAGTTCCCATGTGTCTGAAAAGGTTGCTTGTAGACCCTGCTCCATACTTAATCTTGCAAATTCTGCATTCTGCCTTTGTGTTATCATAGTTATTAAAATGCATCCAAATGCTGCTTCTTTTCCTGCTGTCATTCGTCTTTGTATTTGTCACACCCACACGCCACCCTGCTTGGTGGTATGATCGTTGGCTGCTCTTGTGTCTCGTTCAAGCTTGGATCCTCTACCAGAGGCCTGAGAGCCAGAGGGTTCTTTACAATATCTTAACTGTTCCTAGGACTGCGCTCCTCTGAAGAACTCTCAGATGCTGTTCCTGGAATCTGTTGGAGCCCAATCACCCAATTTGGGGGTTACAGCCCCTGGTGCCTTTAACACTACTGACACCACAGCTGTCACTGGGACCACATTTTCTCTCATCTTTTTTAAACTCTTGGTATTTCTCAAGCTTCTCATGTTCCTTCTTGTTGATGTTGCTGTCATATACGATTGCCAAATCTATCATCACTGCCCTCTTCTACTGTTCATCAACAGCCACAATGTCCGCCCGATTAGCCACCATCTGTGTCTATCGAGATCTGGAAGTACCATAGAATCTTAGCTCTGTTGTTTATACCAACCTGGGTCCTCCAGTCAATACTTGGTGCAGATGTTTCTGTGCACTATTCTAGCCACTTCCCAGCCAGCATCTTACACTGCTTTGATATGCACAAATGTCTCAGGGGCATCTTTACACTGCATACACCTGTCTGGTGTGATAGACGCCAGCCTCTACTGATCTGGTACTTAGTGCCTATTCCTGTGTGACAATGATAATCTTCTCTGTAATGTCTTTCAGTCCAGCCTTCTCAAGCCTTTGGTATGTTTTACTAATATCCGCTACTTCTTCAATTTGACAGCAAAACCTGCTATGTAGGGGCTTGTTCTCCCATGTTTGCCCCTTTGTCTCCTCCTCTCTACTGGGTTTTGACTTCCTTTCAGCTCTTCCAACTAAAATTAGGGGACTGTACTTGGGTACAGCTGTGGACACTGTAAACCTAAAGTCCCACTTGCACGATTGGCCTGCAGAGACTGCCTTGTCTCTTGGTATTGTAACATCTCAATGCAAAACAAAAGTTAACTGTCCTGCATTAGTTATACAACAAGCAAGATAATTGGAATAAAGCAGCCACTTATGTCAGAAATTTGAAACCTACAATTATTCTTTTGCTCCGATTAGGTCCGATTTACAGTTGTTCCAACTACAATTAATGCACTTAAACAGTGAAATCCTCTGTGACATTTTTATGCAGCATTGTATCAGTTGGCTGATTTGTTTATATATTTTTTTTATTGTTGCTGATAGGTCAGTGGAATTATTGTGGCTGAATTTTGTCAGGTTGCTTGCAATATTTTTGTCTTATATCTTTATGCAAATCAAAATTCCCCCTCGAAGGACAAAAAAGGTCTGAAATGAACCGAACTGAGGTGAATGTGTAACCTCAACAACTCTGTGTCACCTAAGTGTCTGTGTAGTCTTACAGTCATGAGAAAGAACATAATGTAATAACTGTGGAGTGACAGACTTGTGCATGATGTGATAAGCATTGATGACAACATACTGTAAATTGGCTATAATGAGATCAGATGATGTTGCAAATAAGGAAACTTAAGTTATTATATTTAATACATGAGTATAGATGCAGCTTTTTATGGAAATGTAATAACACATGTCACTTGTAATGACAAATTTTGTCTATGTATGTTGTTGATATTCACCATGACATTCTATTCGCACTGTCACACATACAGTGATTGTACATTACACTGGCTGATGATGATAATGACATCAGAACATGGATGACATAAATTTCCTTAAACTAAATGAGAACAAAACAAAATTCATAGTATTTGTCCACCCCGATGGAGGTGCATTTGGCCCTCTGGCCCCAAAAGTCCACTCTTCTGTTAAAAGTCTTGCCGTCCATTGTGTTAGTGCATTTAATCTAGCTTTTTTATCACGATTATAAAATAATCGCTTAAACTAAGGGAAAAAAGGACCGGAAACCGAGTCTTTTAATGATAACTATAACAAATAATAACAAAAGTAGAACCAGTCCAGAAATAACAAAAAGCGCAGAGTCGGGCCGGCTGGTGAGGCGGAGCTCAGGCATCAGGTATACTAGGAAAAAGGAACAAAAAATGACCATTAGGAAAAAAGGTAAAAGTAATCAAAGAAACAACTACAGAACGCAGTGGTTACCCGACTGAACTGAGAACACGCGCTGACGAGGAGGAACAGAAAATCCAGGTTTAAATAATGCTTTCATGACATCAGATGGATTATTTTAATTTTCTGTATGTGGGCTGCCCCCATACTTTGGAATGATTTACCTATGGAAATTAAATCAGCCCCCACCACTGACCATTTTAAATCACTTATCTTTACCTACAAAAATTGGTTGTATCCTGCAGAGGTTTATTTTGCAAACCCACACCCACAAATCTCCATAGCAAACCCTACCACATTACCCACAACCCAACCTGTCATCTGTCATTAAATACATTTGCTACACATTCTCACTCACATCGAACAGTAGTAGTATAACATACAGTTTAAACAAAGATCAATTTACAGGTGATTTTAAAACAAAATTTAACCAGGAATGGGCACATGAAGTGATTTCAGTGGGAAAAAAGAGTTTGGGACTACTTGCTTTGTGTCGGGATGCTCAACTATTTTGAAAGTAACTCAAAGCAGAGCAGAATTAACTTTAATCTCTCTTTTCATGTCATAAATCAAACAGCTGCAGAAATAAATAATAAAATATTAATTAATTAAAAATAATAATTATTAATTATTGCTGTAACATTTGTACCATTATACTAATTTCATAGTGAGCTCTTTAGGTAGAAGTTGCTTAGTAAGAGAGGATTAAAACTGTAGTTTCAAATTGGTTTTGAAAACACAATTTACCTTCTTAAGATTCTTTGTCTTGATAGCCATCAATCAAATGAGTTGCCAAAAAAAGAAAGAAAGAAAAATAAAACCTTGTCTAACCTTCACAATTATACTGTATAATCAACACAATCCATAATTTAGTTTGAACCAAAACTATTATCTGTTACTAACATTATAACAAGTGTTTTCTAACAGGTAATTCAGACATGATGTAGTCAGTATCAGGTAAGCTGTCATTACTCTCTCCTCTGCTCTGCTTCAGGCAGCGTGTGTTCATGTGTTTTGAGGGTGGAGCTTTTATGAGAGAGGTTGGAGTGTATTGGTTGCAGTGTTGCAACATTTTTCCTACTACAATGTATTTTTCTCTTCCCCAGCAACTCATGGCTTTACCTTCCAAACATGATAAATTGTTTGAGAAACAAAATATAGAATCTTTAAAAACAGTATATATTTTTATATTGTGTTCCACAGCCTGTCACCGGTTCATTACCCTTTAGCTTTCTTATGTGCTATGCATTCTGGCACATGATTTACAAACACTGCCCATATACCCATGAATTAATAAAAAATGACTTTTTAGGAAAAATACTACATTGACTCTGAGAGCTTAGATGAAAAACAATCTGCGATAGTTATACATTTAAACAAAAATGCTAATAGTAAAAGCTAAAGAAACAAACTAATGTACAGCAATACATATGACATTATTGTATTGCCAAGGTTTACACAGGAGTGACAAAGCAGACTGGGATGCATTTATTGTTGGAAGCTTTACGACTCTTGGAGTTATGAAGTCTGCTTCGCATCAGAGGTGCTGGAAAATGAGCACAATATACTGTGTGTTTGGTTTATATCGATATTCCTGGAAACAACAAAAAGCATGTCCCAGTTGGGTTCATCACTGTTTCAGGTTTATGCACACTAATTGTCCAGTTATTACATGTGCACAAGTCCTGAATCATACAAATGGGGAAACACAGAAATAATCTTACAGGCACAATGAGGCCCACTGCAGTGGACGTGTAGTACAGTAGTGTGAAAAATCATAAACACAGAGAGGTTGATGGACAGAGAGAGAGAAGTCCACACTCTATTGTCCTCCCACACCTCTGCTCACCTTGCCAAACACTGTGTGCAGTGGGAGTGATTGATGGAATGTCTGTGTTACAGAAATCATCAGACACAAACCCTAAATGTTGGTATTATAAAAAGGGGTCGGCCCGACAAACAGTTTGAGTCTGTCATACTTATTCTTCTTTTTTGGTGTTTTATGGCACTTGGCATCCATAATCTGGCAGTACTGTCTGTTTCTTCTCTTACCATTTATAATTCCCTTTCCTTCTTCCATGTACCTAACAAACACCCAGTAACTCCCAGTCCCTCCCAAGTAGCTTGCCAAAGGTTTCAAAGACAATTAGTTGTCCAAGGGCCAAAAACATACTATTTTCACTAAGAATGGGACACAGTATTTTGTTTCACGATTGTATGGGACCTGTGTGTCTGTCAAATCAAAGTTCAGAACATGACTGTCAGATGAACATTGATGACACCATAAGAGTAAATGAAAAGTAGATACACTCCAGCATACACCTCTCTTGTTTACTCCGTGCAGTGCCAGTCATCTCCATCAATGAAAATGCCCAGTACATATAGTTTTACATGTGAATACTCTTGTGAAATGATATACAGTAGTGGCATGTGGGCAAATAATAACAAATGAAAGCCAAAATATTACTATATTTGTAAAAGTTTTTTTTTGTTTTGACATCATTAATAATATTTCAATTGTGTGTGAGAGAAATACATTCAGAAACACAAAATGCACATGGATGCAAATTTAATGCTATTTTTGTTATTGCAAAATTTGAGGACACCAACATTTTGTAAATGTCCAAGAAAAACAAGCTCTTTTAGTATGTTTATGATGAAATAAGCTCTCAGAAGAAAAAAATTTGGAGAACCCTGCTGTCAAGTATTAATTAACCTAATGGCTAAGCCCTGGCCCTTAATTAACTCAGATTTGTACTGGAGGCATATCGTTAGCTGGAAAATGCTGAATTAAGGAATAAAAAAGAGTTGTTGAGAGAGGCATGATTTTTTCTTAAACGTTGAGGTTGCTTTCATGGGTGATTCAGTAGCTTGCAGTGTTGGCATGAACCTAAGATGGTCACTTGAGCACTTAGAACTGAACACAACTGCAGAACCTCTACACATGGTAATAAGGCATAGCTTTTCCATACTGATAAAACTGGCCATACTGGACATGTGATTCTGATCAGTTCAGACCAAAACCAGGTAATCTGTGATCTGGCCTGTGTTAGTTTAAACAAGCAATGCAGTTATTAAGTTAAACTGGTTATAATGTTATGTTGTTGTGTAACATGTGTTATGTTGTTGTTGCTTAGTGATTTCACATTCTCATCTCCCTACTGTATACAGCTGTTAAACACAAACTGAAAGCATCAACTGAAATGCGTCTTATTTACTTTGAATGGAGCAGTGTCAAGTGTTGCTGAATTGCATTGTTGTTCCATTCCTTTGCTATGTGGCAAAAGTTAAAAATTATTGTACCAGAGAAAACCTCCACACACACAGGGAGAACATGCAAACTCCACACAAAAGGCCAGGATGGAACAGCAATCCTCTTGCTTTTAGGCACCAGTGCTAGACACATGTGCCACTGTGAGGCCCACCAGTCAAATCATGTTAATCAACGCAAGCCTAATATCATAATGCTATGCTGCCCAAACAGAGCTCCCAGAGTAGACTGACTGTAGTGGTGGACATCACATCATCGAAGAAAAACAAGAACAAACAAATAAAAACAACAACAACAACAAAAAAAAGAGTATAAAGCACCTGACCCTGTTACAAAAAATAACAAGTAAGAAAGGGGAAGACAGAGACTATAATTATGAGGATATAAACATAAGCAAAGTAGCTGTGTCCTCTGTCTTTTGATACCAACAGGGGTATGAATACAAGACAAAACAAATAACAAAGACACACAAAAGGAGGAGCAAAGTGCTATTCAGTACAGAATGACACAGACAATGAGTAAATTACCAGTACCATATAGGCGCCTGCTTCATATAATGGTCATTCAGGTCTCATCAAGTAAGGCCAAAAATGGTTTCCATGTTTTCTCATAATAAATGGGTGAATTCCCTCTGCTAAGGCGAATCCGTTCCAACCTTGAAACAAAAATCATTTTGTTAAACCGCCTCTTAAAGCAAGGGGATGATGAAGACTTTCAATTAAGTAAAATTAATTTTTTGGCTGCTACCATGCCTGTTTTGAGAACCTTCCCACTGGGAAGGGAGGGTTGATGTCCTTTCAGAGGAACCAAAAATAGCCAGGTTACAGTCTGGCTGAATATTTACTTTATATTGCTTAGAGAACCAGATGAAAATGTCTTTCCAAAAGCTGTCCAGTACTGGGCAGTACCAAAATAAATGAGAGAGTGAACCTTTCGGCACTGTTACATCTATCACACATGGGAGACACCGATTCAAATATTCTATGAAGTTTGGTTTTGGAATAATGCAGTCTATGCATGACTTTAAATTGAATTAGCCGATATCTAGAGTTTATAGAACACTTCTGTATACTGGACAGGCTTTCCTCCCATTGTTCATCTGACAGTGGAACACCCACTTCTTTTACCCATGTATCCCTGAGGTGGCTGGTATTCACAGGTGTCTCAAAAGCAGTAAAAAAGCGGGAAATCAAATGTTTAGCATTTGGTTGGAAGAGAAATGTATCATAAAAATTATGGTTACGTGGTCTTAGTGGGAAATCAGAAACCTGTTCTCTTACAAAATGTCTGACCTGTAAATATTGATAAAAATGTGACTGAGGGAGGTGATATTTAGCTTGGAGCAGAGGGAAGGAAGCAAAATTGTTATCTATGTAAAAATCTGAAATGCAACATAGACCTCCCTGTCTCCAGTCCAGTGGTTTAAACAAATGATTACCTGTTACTGGGGCATTTATTGAAACATTTGGTAATCCAAGGACTTTTCTTATTTGATTCAAAATCTTCAGAGAATTACTGAGAACAAAACTGTTGCCCAATAACTTATGAGACGCTTACACACTTGAAAAAAACAACGCTGAGAGTGAGGTTTGTGTTACAGACATGGATTCAATCTTTACCCAAAGCGGAGAGGAACAGTCATCCTGAAAAGAACCCCCCTGCCAGAAGATGAGAGCCCTTGCATTTGCAGCCCAAAAATGGCCTTCCTAAAAACCGGAAGGCCGAGACCCCGACTTTTTACATTCTTCTGCAGATGGGTTTTAGAAATGCGAGGGGGTTTATCTGCCCCAACAAATGACAGAATAAAAAAAATGTTTAATATTTAAAAAAACATAAAGGCAAATAAATGGGGAAAAATGCTTGCTTTTTTTTAACTGCAAGGGCTCTAATTTCGTGGCGCAGCGCAAGGATGTGCAGCCCGCGCAGTGGTAATGTCATCTGGCGCAACACATTGCGCAGTGAACTTGGCAATTTGGTAGACCGAGGCAAGTAGAGATGGGTGTGGCTGCACCAAAGGGGGAGGTGTTGACAGATTGAGCTTGGCGCAGTGACAACTTCGTGCCAAAAGGTTGTGCTGAATGTTCGTTTTCACCAGCTCCAACCTGGCCGGGCTTTAATTTCGTAGACCAGGCCAGGGGGTGTGTCCAGGCACATTTTGCAAGTTTCGTGCACAGCGCAGGGTGCGCAGCAGAGCACAGCCAGGTACTCCTCTGTCCCACCTCCATCTCTCCTACCAGCAAGTAGCAAAGAGAGGGAGAGAAGGTGTGACTGGGTCTTCACCAATCAAATAAGCTCCTCTCCTCACCTTTAAATGCGCTGTGGCGAGGCGCAGTGCAAGTTTCATATCGCCATGGATGAAGGAGACAACTGCAGCGTCAGACGGAGGAAAACTGATGTTCTGGTCTGTGAGGTCCAAGCTTGCAGTGGCCAAATATATGATCACATGAACAGACCTCCACAGGCTGATGAGCCAAAAGGCGGTTACCAATATTATTATAAGAAGACTAGTTCAATAAATCAATAAAATTAATGTCAACACCATTTTGCTTTATGGGTAATTTTATGTATCTTTAATGTGATTGATTAAATTGTCGCCAAAAATGTATAACAGAATTGTTTACAGAGCTGTGCCCATGCACTCTGCTGGGGGCATGTTAACACCAGGTCAACAATTGCACTGCGCCTGGCCTTGTCTACGAAATTAGAGCCCCAAGTCTAATTCAGTTTTAGCCTACTTGTTTCTCCCTGTTCAATCCCAGGATAATTCCAGTACTAGCCTCTAGTGTCTATAAATCATGCCAGTGAAGGCAAGTATCCTTCATATGGCCTCACTTTTTTTTTTGTTTTACCAAAACAGTAATTTGATAAGCTGAGGGTGTTTTAAATGACCCTAGTTTTACTTGCTGCGAATTCTACCTGGAGGAAAAAGAGGCCGAGGCATAATTTTTTCCCTGCCTCCGTTGTTCTGTTAAACTATTCATTATGAATGTTGTTGCATGTTGGTAGTTAAGTTTGCTGAATAATTTGGTGAATCTACTGCTGCTGTACAACACATTGCCCCTTGGGGATAATGAATATAACTTTGTCACTTTATTATAAACCAAACTTTAGGTCACTTATTGTAGGTACTCTAAATCAAATTACTCAGCAAAGCAAAAGAGAAATATGTCATTAGGGAAACAAAGGGGGAGGGTGCTACTTTAATTAGACAAGCTCAGAGATGGCGTTCACTGTGAGGGCTGTTAATTACCACTGCAATTTAAAAAAAATCTCCCCTGCTTCCCTCTAGGTTCCTCATGTTGTCACATGGCTGCCCCTGTATCAGGCTCTGGGGTTAACATGTATGCATCAGATCCTCATCATCATCACCCAGATCATAGTATTATTCAAAAATAGGTGTCTTACTCCAGTAGTCATAATCAAGTCCATCTCATTGTGGTGTCACTTCATATGCTGATGATGTACCTCTAAATGCTATTTGGAAGATAAACCCAAAGACATTATCATTCACTAAGGGCCTGTTGTATGCAATGGAGCAAATTTGTCTCCACTATTTAACAAGTGACAGTTAACATTTGTGAAGTGCAGGTGAATTAAATTAATACACAATCAGATACTGACTGCACTATGTGCACCCCTGTGCCCTCCCTACTTAACAAATAGCTTTAACTGGCTAAAATTGCCACTGTGCTGATGGAATATATACCGACTTCAATTCTCTCTGCAACTATATTAAACATGCCTTAAGATTGGAAGTCTTACAAAGCAGTTTAAAATATGTATGTTTTAAAGTTAAGTTTTTTTCAAAACAAGACAGATACCCACAGATGATCCATGAGGCTGATCAGTGTAATGTACGCATCTTCATGTATAAAGCTCACATTGATAATTATATCTGTTTGGGTTAAAACATTTTGAAACATTTGAAATTTTTAAGCTTTTCACCAAGTTTCACTAAAAGCAAAAGAGGCTCATGGGAACTGTAGTTTGAATACCTAAATCCTGTAATTAAAATACCCCAAATGAAAAATAAAAGTGATGATCTTAACATGAAATTGCCATCTTAAAAAGCCCTAAACACTGAGAATAAATTAAATTAAACTGGAGTATAACTATTTTCACAACCATCTCCAACTTCACACTACTATGGACCCATATAAAATTAAAGGGATAGTGCTAGAAATTTGTGTGCCTCTTGCACTCAGAACCAGCTTGAGACACCAATGTTTGCTCTCAATAAAAATGATTTTAGCCACTTAACAGAAATCATAAAATCTGTACACGTTTACATCTAAAATATCTTGGGAGTGTGTTTTTCCAAACCACCTCACTGTAGTTGGTGTGACTACTCCCCATACCAAAGTCAATAGAGGAAATCAGCAATTTTACATCATAGCACAGGAGTTGCTGCTTCTATTATCAGTAAGTTTAAGTGTTTGTATATGTGTCATCTCACTTTGAGATAAATTGTATTGTTGCGGGGCCCTAACCTAGTGTGGCCTGTATTCTCTATTATCCTTCATGAGCATGGCCTACATGAAAAAACTAAATCCTAATTCCATGGGAGAGTTAGGAATCCTAACAAAGACTTTCCTTTGCATCATAAACAGCAGGTCATAAAAGAGGTGTAAAGTAAGGACAAGGCAGAATCCTACAATCTTACTGGTTGCTCCCCTTCTCTATATCCGACTCCCTGACCTTATCATCTCTCACTTTCCTGCATTCCTCCATAGGAGGAGGGCAGACATTGCTCTCTTCCCTGCCTTCACCTCCCGGCTTTGGTGGCCGTAGGGGAGCCGTCGTCAGACTCTCTCATCGGCCCTCCATGGGAACTGTGACTGACTGTGATCGCTGCTGCTCCTATCCAGCTCACACAGGTAATGGAGCAGAAATCAGCTCACCTCTCCTCGTATGACCACTGCTGTCGGCGCTGCACCTACGCTCAAAGAGATTGTGCCGGTTTCACCCTCGCTGGTTGGGTCAGAAACTTGTTTGTGTTCAACTACTCACTCCTTTTGGATCTGCACCTGGAAGCCTCTGTAGGACCAAGCTTTCCCTCACCGAAGAGAAGGACAGCAGAGCCTCCTTCTAATTAAAGTCAACGCCTGAGCTTCCTCCCTCCGCAAGGATCAGCCGCTGTTGTCCTGCTGAGAGCCGCACAACAGTCCGTCAACGCTTCACAACTCCACTTAATTGGACCGGACCCGAAGATGAACAGCTCGAAGATGAACACCTCACCGCCCCCTCAAGCTTGATTTTATCACAGGAGACAATTTGGGGGCACACACAGTGCAGTCAGTGCTGACTATTTGTCAGTACCTCATGCAACCACAATTCAAAAAACCTGAACTATTACTTTAATCAGAAGGCTATTACAACCTATATAACTTTTCTGACATACCCTATGGCAGTGTTTCCCACTGCTGATTCAAATGGTCAGCTCATCATCAAGCTCTGCAAAAGCCTGATAACAACCCATTCATTTGAATCAGGTGTGTTGGAGCAGGGCAACATCTAAAACATGCAGGGCATTGTTCCCCCCCAGGGGCCAGGGTTGGGAAACACTGCCCTATGGATATGGCACAGGCTCTGCAGTATCGTGATTATTTTTCCAAAATCAATCTACCACGACAACATCATGGTTTATGAGAGTTTATAAAATAAGTAACACGGATCCTAAGACAAATGGCACAGAGTGGATGTGCCAGGGTTACAAGGCATGGTAGCCATTTCTCTGTGTCTGACCACTATTTTAATGTGGTACTCCAAATTATCAAAATTCTTCCCCCAACCATGCTGGATTAATGGAGACCTGGCACATGGCTGCGACAGGGATGCCAGAGATTTAAGAGAAATGGTTGGACTGTGTGGATACCCTGGAACAAACCAGGCATCATTGCCATACAGATTGTTTACTTACCATAAGTTACACTGTTGGTTTATATATATATACTGTGTATGTCAAGATTTTTTTTGTTTTCTTTTTTAAAGGGGGTTAGGTGTCTAAGTTCCTTGCTTAGATTTAAACCAACCATGTTAGAATATTAGAACAGACTTCAGCAGAGCATCAAATGCTTTGTTTTTAATTGCTTACTGACTGGTCTGTTGTCTGATGATGTTGTCTGATGTTTTCATGGCATATCCCAAAGTGCCAGAGGCAAGGCTACAGATTCATCAATCAGACATTTAACTCCATGTGTAAAGCCAGTGTTCTGAAAAAGCCAGTTTCTTCCAAAAATCCCTGTTGAGAGAAAAAGAGCTGCCTCCAAAGACACATTTTCACATTCAAAACCTCAGAATGTGGTGAGCTGTCACATGCCCAGAGGTGCATGATGCACCTTTTCTACAATGGAGGGAAATGAATATTCTAAGGATTGAATGGAGAAAGAAGATATCCTTTCAAGGTCACAAAGCAAGACCAATATATCGTTGAAGGATGGAGGGATGCTTAGAGGAAGGTGAGGAGCTGGGGGAATGGTTTATTTGCTGTCCTTGGGGACATTATCATCCATCTGTGGAGTCACTGAATGCACATCCAATTCACATGCTCTAAAAACCCTTAATTTGAGGAAACATGTACCACCGTTTAGTCCTCTTGGAATCTGTGCATGGCAAAAGTTGGTTGTTATGGTGGGCATTAGCTGGTGGACGAGATTAGGCATAAATTATCCTATTTACACATAAATATGCTCCTGTTTTTTCTATGTACCGTATTCCTATATCCACTCTGGATATATCTATATATATAGATATATCACAGATATATCACTGACTGAGACACTAAGACATATTGCATTTCACATTTCAGATATGTATGTATAATCCATGAGTAAAAATGCTTTTTGTTTTTGTGATTATTATACCTAGAGGTAAAACCATCATTGGTGGTAAAAGAAACTCATATTTCTTCAGCCCTATTCAGACATGGTATTACCATTAATCCTCTGATCACAAGTTAGGTGAGCCCGTCTATATGTGGCATTAAAATGTGTCCTGGTTGCTTCTCCTGTAACCATTTGTAATTTCATCTCATTTTCCTGCACTCTATGCTAATAAACACAGATGTAATTTCTCTTCATGATAACAAAATAATGCTTTTAAAAAATGTCTCCATTGTCAATGTGTTTCTGTGCATGGTGGTGTTTATATACAAATGTTGTACAGCACTGTACATGATGTCTGTACAGCATTTATATAGCACTTTTCTAGTCTTGATGACCTCTCAGAGCTGCTTTACACTCTAGTTTTGCCATTCAACCATTCACTCACACATTCATACATACTATCACTTTCATCTTTCATATCCATTCAAACCTACGGCATTCCATTTGAAGGACAAGTCACTAAGCAAACATCGCCACCAGCATGTTTGTGTGTCAGCGTGACTGACTGCTGAAAAAAAAGAGACATAAAAAGATTCAGGAGGAGCTGAGAAGGTCAAAACTCTACTCTACTGCAACCCCAATCCCAAAAAAGTTGGGATGAGTAGAAAAATGTTCCTTAACGTAAAATGGCAAAGACTTTGAAGATCTCACTATCTACAGTCTACAACATCATCAAAAGATTCAGAGAATCAGGAGGAATCTTGAAGGTCAAAACTGGTTGCTCACAATCTTCGGGCCCTGAGGCAGCATTGCATTGACAACAGGCATGATTCTATACTGGAAATCACTGTATGGGCTCAAGAACACTTCCAGAAATCACTGTCTGTCAACACAGTTTGCTGTGCAATCCACAAATGCAAATTAAAGGTGTATCATGCAAAGAAGAAGTCATATGTGAATGCAATCCAGAAATGCCACCATCTTCCCTGGACCAAAGCTCATTTAAACGGTCTGAGGCTAAAGGAAAACTGTTCAGTGGTCAAATGTATCAAAATTTGAAACTCTTGCTATCCAGCTTGTTATCAGTGGACTGTTTCAAAGCTTCTTTGATGGTATGGGGTTGCATTAGTGCTAATGGTGTGGGCAGCTTACACATCTGGAAAGGCACCATCAATGATGAAAAGTACATAGAGATTTTAGAGTAACATATGCCATCTATTTCAGCAGTACAATGCTAAACCTTCTCATCACCTACAAAGCCCTCAACAACCTTGCTCCCCCGTACCTGACTGATCTCCTCTATCGCCACCCCCCCACCCGTCGCTCTACAGATGCTAACCTCCTCACTCCCATTACCACTACCAAATACCGAAAAATCGGAGACAGAGCCTTTGCCATCGCCGCCCCCACCCTCTGGAATTCCCTCCCCCTGGCCATCCGTAAAGCTTTACTTACCTTTACAAACAAACTCAAGACTCACCTGTTCAAGGCTGCGTATGACACCTGACACATCACCTTTACCGCTGATCATCTTCTTCTAATTCATCTGTTACTGTGTTTCTGTGTGTGTTTTCTGTGTATGTAAGTTTTGAGATTGTTGTTAAGCGTCTTTGAGTACCTTGAAAAGCGCTATAAAAAATGGATGTATTATTATTATTATTAAACCACATACTGCATCCATCACAACAGCATGGCTTTACAGGAGAAGAGTCTGGGTGCTGAACTGGCCTGACTGCAGTCCAGACCTTTCACAAATAGAAAACATTTGGCAACATGATCAGTGTTAATATATAGCGGCAGTGGCTAAACCTACATCAATGCACAGGCCTTGATGTAGTGTAAAAAAATTAACTTTACAGTGAAAGTGCAGTGGGTCAGAGGACCCACTGCATGTTATGCTAATGTTAGCATTACTTAGGTCAGGGCTTTGATGGATCCTGATGACAGTTTGTGATCAAATATACTACAGATATGTTCACATTTCACATGTCTCCAATTAACCTGGTATTTTTCACTGAATCTGAAGACACATCCAGGATGCAATGTGTTCAGCCCTGACCTTAGCACTGAACAGGGTCTTCCTATAGTAACTGTAAAAATATATCTTGCGTCTGCTAAAAGCTTTACTGTGGTAAAGCAAGTCCTCAGCTTCCTGGCCTGAATAGCTGTAGCATCTTAAAGCTGATTCTTTACACCCAGACTCTGCAACAAACGCAGTCACCGGCTTGTTTTTTACCCTTTGCAGTTGCTCTGAGTCTTAATTGTAGCCAGTTGCAACAACAGCAGCAGGAGAAGTTTTCTACCAGTGTGGCAGAGCCCCAAGAGGAAAGCAGTGTGGGCTCTTTCAGCAATTTCACTTCCCATCCACCACCACCATGAGCATAGCAGCCCGAGGAGCAGATATGGTCCAAATTGTGAATCCACCCACACTGTGTGTCACTCTCTATCACACATAAAGAGGGCACACTAGTCGCGCCATACATGTGTGCATGCAAGCTTACACAGTAATGCAGAGAAAATTGTCTTGCAGCCACACACAGACAAATGGAAAGCTTCACATGAAAAGATGAAGATGATTATGTAATTCATAAACTGTAGACAATAAAAGGTATTAGAAATTGCTATACTGCTTTTGCACTTCTCTTGCAGAGTACTACCACTCATACTCCTGCTGTATTTATCTATAATCTGATCTCACCATTGCATCTGAGGTTGAGGTATGAGTGGGGATGTGGACACTTTCTTTGTCTGTCTCCTGATAGGAGTCTTTCCACTTGGTTGAATTTTATGTTATGGATCACGACTCTCTGATATCTAGCCAATATAGAAATATTAACTCTGCCCGTAGAAGAGCTGCATAATACAAGGAAAACATACAGTAAACAATAACATTGTCATACAGTATATTGCCATGATGATAGGATTTGTGGTAAATAAACAAAAAAATTGTATATATATTCTGTTCATATCTTCTGCACCCAGACAGTGAGTAGCCAATGCTGACATCATAAATGTTTTTTTGTTTTTTTTTTCATTTCAGTGAGCTTTATCCTAGTTAAATAAATGTTTATTATTATTACTATTAATAATAATAATAATAATGCCTCCCTTAAAATATTTTTTGGCACATACACTACCTACTATACCTGGATCATTGAAGTTAATTATTTAAATCAGAAAGAAAAGTATTCGAATTAATTAAGTTTTAATATCTATAAATGCAATTGTTTAAACATTTTTTTTCTAATTTCTTAGGGAAGAACTTTAAGTGCTAGGCCACCATATTTACAGAAAATGTTTGAGTAATAAAAAAATCAATAATTATCTAGTGGGGATCGGCATGAATATTCATGTATTGCATTATTCACTGGATTATAAAAAGTCAATCAACTGCTCAGGCTATTTCTAATATAATAAATGTATGTATGAATATATCTTGAAGGTGCTCTTTCAAAGCTTCAGATCCCAAAGAAGTGATAAAATTCAACAGCGTCTTTGAATGAATTTCATTAAATGCTTCTGCAAGCTCAACTCGCTTTGAAACATGCATTACTTTCACTAGCTCCCATGTGCTGAAGTTTAGAATATTCAATGAAAAATAGTATTGAATATTTGAATAGCATTTTTGCTAGACATTCCATCCCTATTATCTATCTTTAGAGTAAATTATTAACCTAACAAATCTAGCATGACCAAGGGCATAACTGGGTTGAACATTGGGAGGGTTAAACTCTCTACCTATTTATTTATTTATTTAGTGCTTTTTTTAATTTATTAAGTATTATGCAAAAATGCCTGGACATGTCTGTAATGTCTGGAAAGAAAAACAAAAATCAGATGTTAGTAGCACTCGCAATACAGTAATAAAGTGCTTTGACCAATTGTGGCACTTTTGGCATTTTGAAACAAACGAGTTACATTGCTGGTTATGAATAAGATTTGATTTTAGCACAACAAGCACCTGGTTCAGGATTGGAAACCATAATGTAACATAATGTAATCCTCTGTGTGGTATTAAACCTCTATAAACACACACCTGAATGTCCTTATAAATTTGTTAAAATTAGCAACAGGGTGGGGTTGCACCAATTTGGCATAAGTCTTTATTATATTCTTTATATATATATTCTTGTTATATTATAAGTCTTTATTATATGATTTAGTAATTACTAGCTTGTAATTTCATAACAATGTGCAAGTGGTTACTAGTCACATAAAGTGTAATGCAACAAGCTGATTTAGTAAACACTTATGCTATTTTTGTTTTTTTTTATATATGTTGGAGGCAGTGTTACATATCCTGATGAGCAAATTTGCAACAGATAAGCTCACTGTCCGTAATGTGTTGAAAACAAATGTAATCTGTGAGAAAACCTAATTGAGAATGATGTCTGGTTGTGTGGGCAGGAGATGGGATTAGTCATTTGCACGCACAGGTGTGAAAGTGCTCTTTGAATTTATTGCAAAACTAGCACAACTGCTAAATGCTTCGTCAGCAACCAAATGCAGCTCATTTGACTAAAATGCCAGAGAGTACATTTGTTCTGGCAGTGTCTGATCCTCATTTATACTCAGCTCTGAGCTGGTTAATGGATGTGCCGTTGCAGTCAATTCACATCAGTTCAGGATATTACCATCACTTGAAAGAATGAAATTACATGTGAACTGTACTGAGAAATGAATATGCTTGATTACCAAGCAGAACAACAAGGAAAGATTTTAATTTAGATCAGTTTTAATTTACACATGTAACTAGGTTGCAGTGCTTGCACAAATTCACAGAATCTTTTATTTATGAAACTGCTTTGACTCATTTGCAGTCAACACACTCTATGCTTTATCTGTGATTGATTGATTTGATCTTTCACTTTTCTCACATTCAGTCTCTCCTCAATACTCTTGGATGCCACACTGTTACTCACTCTACAATTTTTCTTTTACATATAATAGTGCATCCTTTTTTCCTTGTTTTTGGTCCTTGGTATCTTTTGCTGATTGCTGATTGAAGTAACTTTTTTCTTTACTGTTAATCATTTATTTATTAACTCAAGGTTGGTTCACTTGTTGCACTCTGCTGCTTCACTTAGGTGAAAATGACATCTAAAATAACAGGTGAGTCTGCAGATGGTTTCAATATTTGCCGTCTATGGTGTAGAACTCTTAATATTTCAGCGTGTTGCTTTGCAGAAGCTTTGTTGTCATGACTGTCGGTTTAGCTTGTGTCCTTCATTTTCACAGCAGTACAACATGACATCACTCTCTTATTTTTTTCTAATAAGCCAAGACCACATTAAAAGTGGATCTAAGGCCAAAAATGCACTCAGACCACCCTCTGCTGGAGTCTGCAGTAATTACTTTTGATGGTCTGATGCTCATGTACGCATTATAACCTTCCTCGTACATGAGGGCCACAGGGAGCCGGAGCCAATCCCACCTTAAATAAGGTAGGGTTTACCCTGGTCAGGTCACTAGTCCACCGCAGGGCTAACATACAGCGACAAACAATCATTCAATCTCAAGTTCAGACCTACGGTCAGTTTAGAGAGTTCCACTAACCTCTGCATGTTTTTGGACTGTGGGAGCAAACCTGAGAACTCAAAGAAAACATGCAAACTCCTCACAAAAATTCCTTATGTTGAACTGGGATTTAACCCAGCAACCTTCTTGCTGTGAGGAAACAGTGCTAGCCACTGAAAAGTGGCCTGTCTTCTTATTCTGACCATGGATGGGTTTTTAAGGTTTGAACTTGAGGAAGGAAGTTTAAAGAAAAATCAAAATATAATTTCATGATGTAACAATTGTTCATATTAGCAGATTATTGTTTCCAACAGTATATACTGTATTGAAGCCTGCTGCCCATGTTATTCCATGTTATTCCTGTTTACTACAACCCTAACACTTCCAGAAATCACTGTCTGTGATCAAAGTTCACCGTGCAATCCACAAATGCAAGTTAAAGCTGTATCATTCAAAGAAGAAACCATATATGAACACGATCCAGAAATGCTGCCATCTTCTCTGGACCACAGCTAATTCAAAATGGTCTGAAGAAAATGGAAAACTGTTCTGTGGGCAAATACATCAAAATTTGAAATTCTTTTTGGAAACCATGGATGCTGTGTCCTGTGGACTAAAGTGGAGAGGGACCATTGAGCATGTTATCAGTGGACAGTTCAAAAGCCTGTATCTCTGTTGGTTTGGGGTTGCATTAGTGCCTATGGTGTGGGCAGCTTACACATCTGGAAAGGCACCATCAATGCTGAAAAGTACATAGAGGTTTTAGAGCAACATAAGCCCTTGTCACTAGTGTTTGCATGTGCTGCTCACTTTGTTTTTTCAACCTGGCTCCTGCTCTCCTTGTTGTTGGTCCATACATACCCAGTGTAAATCTGGACCCTCTCCCGGGTCCAACCGGGAGTGCAGAGCGTCCCCGCACACGAGGAGGAAGAGGAAGAAGGAAACTACAGTAGTTCAATAAAGTAATACAACTGATGTTATCACCAATTGTTTCATGAGTGATTTTAATGTATCTTTAATGTAACTGAGTAAATTGTGGCCAAAAAAATGTATACAAGGAAACATTGGTTTCTCCTCTTCCATGTGCTCTGTTACTCGCCCTGCATGTTGAGTGCTATGTTGTGTAGCACCCAACATGCCACAAAGAATGCAATGAATTTTATGAGATGAGTATGGAAAGCGTTTGAACATTTATTACATATCCTTGATATCTGGCTTAAGCACCATGTACTAGTACGCTCTTTGATAATTCTGTACACTAGTAGAACAACTAGGGCACACTAGTAGAATGACTATGTCTTACTACTAATGATTTTTCCAATACTAGTGACACTTTTGACCTACTAGAATGCAACCAAACCTTACTAGTAGCACTAGTGAGGCATTTGTACCTCACTAGTGCTACTAGTAAGTGCCACAATGTCCATTACTAGTACTAGTAAAAGTCAAAATGTCTACTTGCTAGTAGTACTAGCGAGGTCCTAAATTGTGTTTGCACAAATGGCTGCCTGTCATACTGTTACCTGTGTTTTTAGGTCGTAATATGCTTGAAGTTTGCAAATTCAACCAACGTTACTTTATCCAACCTTTGAGCAGCATGCTTTATTAGAACCAATGACTGTAGTCAGCTCTGGCTTCTGATTGGTCAAATAACTTAATTACCTAATTACCTAAATAACTAAGTTGAAGCTAGGGAGCACTGACAGCACATTAGTATTTGACTGTGCTCATTATTAAGTATATGTAACATGTTACAAGAACATTTTCATTTAAAGAAAAAGTTTTTAGTAAACATTTAGCAAAGAAGAACAAGGCCTACCAAGTTTGGTTGAAGCACACGTCAGTTATATGCCTGGTGGATTAAGTGGGTATTTTCGAGAAACTAAAATTACAGTTTTGTGTAGCAAATTTTAAAATAAAAAGACATAATTACAGTACACAATTCATGAACACTCAATAGGTGACAAATTGTCAAGGGCAGTGTCTAAAAGAATTTAGAAATAAGGCATAGTCATGGTACAGTTATATAGCTGAGATTAACTCATCACTCTAAATATTACACTGCTGAGAATGTATCAAGGTTAAAAATTTAAATGTTACCTAAAAGGTAGGAAAGTTGATTTCACCAATTGTTCTGTATTATGTTATAGAGTTACAGAACTCCTAGCCACTTCAAAATAAGTGGATTGGGCACTGTAAAATTAACTCAAATTTATATTTTCCAATATTAAATAACTAAGATTAGCAAAATAAACTTGTCTGTGGTTGTATTTTGGGAAGTGGCTTCTAACCATTAAATCAGTTAGTTGAAATTGACTTACCGTTGTAATTGTGGGAGATCCACTGACTCAGTAAAAGGGACCCTATAATTTTATTTTGATATGTTGTTTCTTTACAAACAGGTGATAGTATTTCATTTAATATTCATAAATACTTTTTATTTTAATAATAGTTAATGGTTTCCACTTTGCATAATTTGATGATTACTGTTTATGTTTTCAAAATATGTTAAAACTGGTTTACATGATTTAAAAGTGCCAAGATGGATGCATTACATCACCAGTAGATGGCGTCTGTCGGTGGCAAGGTTATAAATTAAGCAGGAGTTATTCTCTTTGTTTTTGCTTTTGTTGAGTTCCAAAGAAAAGCAAGAAGAAAAAATATTTGTTATGCTAGAGTAGCAACTATAGAGTTGAGGTAGACATTGTGGAGAAACTATTTTCTTTTTTTCTGTCCTACTACATATAATAAAAGGATGAAATGTGAGGCTGAGCTCCTGAGTTTACCTGTGAATTATTCCTACAACAGTTATCAGTGTAACTGGAGATGTACATTTTGAAGCTATTTTATCAATGGTGATGTCATAATGTGAATGATGTGGTGAATATCATGTTGCAGATTTGTTGTCTTTAAATTGTTCAGCATCGGAAGGCGGAAATGCTTATATTCTCAAGTATGTCCTCAAATCGGATATTGTATGTCATATTACATAACTAGCCAATATTATTCATAACCTGAATAATGTAATAACACTTTATCAAACATAAGGTATTAGTTATGGCAAGCTGCTAAAACTTCAAAGTCCTGTTCAGAATTATAATAATAATAATTCTGAATGAAGCGCCTGAAATGACTGCTGCTAACACACATTTTATTAAGTGCAGCCCCTTTAAGGCTGCACTTAATAAAATGCACACAGTTTGAACATTCACCAATGAAATTCCATCTCCCGCCATCTTCATTTGCATGCAGTCCACTAGTACTACATATTAGTCTGAGGAATTGCAACTATAGTGATACTACTGGCAACATGTTGCCTCTCACGTCTCATGTGTCCACTAGTAACACTAGTTAGATGTGTATTATTTTACAAGATTACTGGTGAAAGCCAAAATGTTCATTCGTAGTACTAATAAGGCTTTTGTGGCCTAACTAGTACTACTGGTATGGTCCAAATTGATAACTAGTACCACTAGTAAGTGCCAAAAAATTCTTTATATCTACTAGCAGTACTAGTTTTACCTAGTAAAGGTCAAAATGTTTACAAATGTTCTACTAGTGTGCAGAATTGTCTTACTAGTGCGGTCAAAGAGCGTACTAGTACATGGCGCTTAAGTCGGATATGAAGGATATGTAATAAATACTCAAATGGCGTTCCATACACTATAGTTGCAATTCCTCAGACCGACATGTAGTACTAGTGAACTGTATGCAAATGAAGAAGGCGGGAGATAGAATTTAATTGGTGAATGACTGTGTGCTTAAAGCCTTAAAGGGGCTGCACTTAATGTGTGTTCTGGATGTTGTAGGGCTGTTTTGGCTGACATGCCTCTGCAACATCGCGTGGACATCGGAGACAGTGCCTCTGGATTGGCAGACTGGGGTGGTGGTCCCCCTCTTTAAGAAGGGGGACCGGAGGGTGTGTTCCAACTACAGTGGAATCGCACTCCTCAGCCTCCCTGGTAAGGTCTTTTCAGGGGTCCTGGAGAGGAGGGTGAGTCGGATAGTCGAATCTCGGATTCAGGAGGAGCCGTGTGGTTTTCGTCCTGGTTGTGGAACGGTGGAGCAGCTCTACACTCTCGGCACGGTCCTAGAGGGTGCATGGGAGTTTAACCAACCAGTCTACATGTACTTTGTGGACTTGGAGAAGGCGTTTGACCGTGTCCCTCAAGGAGTCCTGTGGGAAGTGCTCCGGGAATATGGGGTACCGGACCCTTTGATAAGGGCCCTTCGGTCCCTGTATGATCGGTGTCAGAGTCTGGTCCGCATTGCCGGCAGTAAGTCGGATCCTTTCCCGGTGGGGGTTGGACTTTGCCAGGGCTGCCCTTTGTCACCAAACCTGTTCATAACTTTTATGGACAGGATTTCTAGATGCAGCCAGGGCGTTGAAGGGGTCTGATTAGGTGGGCTCAGGATTGGGTCCCTGCTTTTTGAAGACGACTGGGTCCTGTTTGCTTCATCAGGCCATGATCTTCAGCTCTCACTGGAGCAGGTAGAAACCAGATGTGAAGCGGCCGGGATGAGAATCACTACTTCCAAATCCGAGACCATGGTCTTGGGCCAGAAAAGGGTTAATTGTCCTCTCTGGTTTGGGGATGAGATCCTGCCTCAAGTGGAGGTGTTTAAGTATCTCGGGGTCTTGTTCACTAGTGAGGGGGGGAAAGGTGCGGAAGATCGACAGGCGGATCGGTGCGGCATCCGCAGTAATGCGGGCTCTGCTTCCGTCTGTCATGGTGAAGAAAGAGCTGAGCCAAGAGGTGAAGCTCTCGATTTACCGGTCGATCTACGTTCCTACCCTCACCTATAGTCATGAGCTGTGAGTAATGACTGAAAGAACGAGATCGCAAATACAAGCAGCCGAAATAAGTTTCCTCCGGGTGTCCGGGTGTCTCCCTTAGAGATGGGTGAAGAGCTTGGGCTCAGAGTAGAACCACTGCTCCTCCGCATCCAGAGGAGCCAGATGAGGTGGCTCAGGATGTCAGGATGCCTCCTGGACGCCTCCCTGGTGAGGATTCGCCCAGAAGAGCTAGAAGAGGTGGCCGGGGAGAGGGAAGTCTGGGCTTCTTTGCTTAAGCTGCTGCCCCCGCGACCCAACCTCGGATAAGCGGCAGAAGATGGATGGATGGACGGTGTTACTGCTTGTATAAATGACATTGTAGTACTATAAACATGTCATAACTGATTCAGAACTGTCCTGTCTAAACCTATAACTTGATACAACTATTATATAACTGCTCCTGGTCTCTCTCTGTCTCTACCTTCCCTCCCTCTTTCCCTTTCTCTCCCCCTTTCTGTCCTCCAGCTGTCCTCTTTCTCCCCATTTTTCCTTTCACCACAACCAGCTGAAGCAGATGCTGTTAAAAGGGAGAATTTTCACGCTACTGATGCCTAATGCTTGCCCATTGTGTTATCGTTGTGTTTCTCTTACATACAATAGTATTAAGTACAATATTGTAAATGTTTCTGCCTTACTATGTACAGTGCCTTGAGATAATGTATGTTGTGATTTGGCACTATACAAATAAAACGTGAACGTAAAAAGTGAATTGAATAGATACATGGAGGAAAAAATACCAGAGGTTCTGCAAAGATTGAAGTTGGACCCGTAGTTACGTCCGTGTTCTAGATATTGTAAGGTCTTTGTCTTACTACCACACACCTTGAGATAAATTATGTAAGATATGTTGTGATTTGGATTTGATGTGTTTGTTGGTTTGCATAGCAATGGCATGAGGAGTAACATCAAAGGATTACTGTAAAATAGTGCTCTTCCACCTGTATTGACATTTTACCTACTAAGGAAAAGGACATGACTGACAGTATCCAAAACTCAATATAACTGTTAGTATCACTCTGCTATGGCCCATGTTGTTAAGTATGTGTATGTTCATGTGAATGAACAGATGACCAATTTATTAGTATTAATCGCAAGTGTTACACCCACATAAATGCATCTAAAGGGTAATTGGTGAATATCTACTGTGTTTGAATGTCAAATCTCTCAAACCTGTTTAATCACCCTCCTCCCCCACCCCCACCTTTCTCTTTTTTGTCAAATACCTGCCATGTTCCGTCAAGCAAAGCAGAGCATGGAGATCTTAAAATAGAGCCTTTAAAAATAAAACAGCTCTGCAGATAGTCAAGTGGTGAATTCCACATCTGGGGCCCTTCTCACCAAGGACGGAATATTCTAGCAGAACTTTTTTCTCTTGTATGACTGCTGCTGTTTATGTCTATACAGGCTAATACAACACTAAGTAAAAAAAAGTAAAGTAAAGCTTTATTTGTGGTAGTATTAACATACTCATTACAATACAATTCTCACTTTGGAGAATTTGGAAAAAAAGGATTAATAATGAATAATCTTAACTTCTGTTCTGCAAGTTCCTGTTTTGAGGATTTGTTGCTTTTGTTTGATTTATGTCATTGCAAACAAAATGTATTTCGGTTGTTGTGTGTCTGTGAACTGTAAAGTGCATGACATAACGCACCAACCTACTGGAGAAAAAAAAAGAATGGCAGCTGAACTGATAATGAAAATGCTCCCCTAAATTAAACATGTCCCATTTTACATCCATCTGTTGATCTATGTTGTGGCCAGTGTCAGCTTTGTGTATATAAACAGACAGATTAACAGTTTAACCAACAATGACATGATGGGCAGGGTGAAAATATGACCTGACACATGTATTTGTTTTCGAAAAATAAATTCAGTGACCACAACATCCCAAGAGACAATATTGCTAAATTCTCTCTGCCAGTAATGGCTAAAACTAAATCCTCTTGAATGCACAGGCACAGGCTGCTGAATCTTTACTAGGAGGATTTAAGTCTCTTGTAGCAGCCCAGCTCAACAAATTCTTTTCTATCTGATAAACCAGGTAGCTCTAAATTCAATTAGGGCTGCATAAACATTTTCGTGTGTGGCAACCGAGCTGTAAAAGGGCATCAAACAGGCTCAGGCTGCAGCTCGTGGGGAAGCAAGGAAGAGAGAGAAGAGCGTGTCCTGATCTGCTTTTGAGGAGCAGGAGGAAGGAATGGATTTGAGATGCTGCAAGAGATTCACTGTAACATTTAGCATTCCACAAAGCAGCTACTTTGTGAGCCAGAGAAAGTGACTGTGCCTCAGTCAGAGCTGTGTATGGGCAAGAATCGGGTGATACAGTACATATCCCATTACAGGGAGTGATGATATACTGTATACATTATATTTTATATAAACAAGACAATATACTGTATTGTGAAATTTAACTCTCAAAATGGTAACCTGGTAATGGTTACACTAGAGTTTCACCATTTACCTATTCACAGCCATTAACTCACTTATACTTACAGAGCATCAATGAGCACATTACTTTCTAACACACATATTTCATAGTATTTTACACGCCATCAACTTACATCAACTTACTTAAAGCTTGGCAGGTCTGCATCACCTGTATTGGTAATGCCACAAAAAGAACAACATTCTACACGTGATCATCATTGTAGACCTATACTTAGTGAAAGCTAGAGCAAATCCTGCATTGTGTTACTTTAACATTGCCAGTACAAGTACAAAGTACGTATAAAGTTACAAATTTAATACTATCTATTACATTCAATCACATTCACAAAATCCTCTCTTCCGCAAAATATGTCTGTGACATTTGTCCATAATTGCCACAGATATATTGTCTACTCACACACACACAAACTGCACTGAAGGTGCATGTGGGCAACACAAACTGAAAAGTAAGGGTGATCATGGGTGGTGTCATCCTACACCCTCCCCCCGACCCGCCCCCCCCCGGCATTATTCTTTAGGCTACCCACTCCCTCTAGTGATGGACAAAGGCACTGCCTAAGGAGCAGCCATCAGGCAGACAGATATACCGTGAATGTGTGTGGGGAAGGAAGAGCCAGCCGTGTTTCGCTGCGGGGCAGAAAGTCGTGCCAGGCTGCCGCTGGGAGACACACTGGCGGACAGAGAGCAACACTTGTTTGAGGAGAAGGCACACAGAAACAGTCGCTCCTCGCATATAAAAATCACCGGGGGAGCACAAAGTGGTGGAGCCCTGTTTCAGGAAATGTGGTGGGCTAAAGTGGTAAGACGCATAAAAAGACGCATAAAAAAAAAAAAAAAAAAAAAAAAAAAAAAAAAATAGAGAGAGAACCATGCAGGATGAGGCCAACTGCACAAACACTTGATTAAACTGCTCCATGCTGTGAAAAAGCACATTCATTTGTATTTAAGTGGCACAACTTGATAATTACCTGGGCTTGCTTTCTGCAGAGTTGCATGATACCCTGCGGGTTTAGCAACAAGGCCTAGTTTCCCCTTAGCCCCTGCTCCCCTCATCCATCTCACTGGTCTGGATGATGTAGCGATGCCTTCACTGCTGCCCCTACCTCTGCGAATGTTAATAATCATACACACTCTCGCTTCTGTCTTATCTGCATTCCCAGCACTTATCAGCAGGATATCGTCTTCAAATGATAAACGCTGTGAGCAAAAAAACAGGTGTGCTGCTTTAATAAGCCATCAGTTCTTGTGTCAGACTCTGTGGCCGTGCGTTCAGAACAGAATAGATTAGGACAATAAGCATCCAGCTGACTGTATAGATACATAATGAATATTGCTGCTCATTCCAGAGAGTCATGTATAGAACAAATGAAAAGGTGAGTCACGATTCAGACCACTAGACTGAAAGAAATTCATTAAACAAAGTTGCCACAGAGAGCACTCTCTGTACACTAGGCATACTACTGTGCTCTCTTTTCCATTTCCATTATGTCTTTACATGTAAAAAAATGACAAGAAGTGGCATGAGATCTGTTCCCTTCAAGATAAGTGAATGGTTGAGTCCATAGACAGGCCCCATCCTGAAAATGAGGCATTTATTATAATTCATTAAATATTATGTAACTGATCCTTTTTTGATTATACAATAACATATTCATTGTTAAAGCAAAGCCATGGTCAGCCTATAGTCTGTACATAATCGGGGTTGTATTGAAGGACTAGATTAGACTGAGTTAAAGGAATAATTAAATGAGCACTTGAAGTCTGGTTGTATCAGGTTGTGACAAAGTTGGTTGTTGGTGCGAGCATGGCCACAGTTAAAAACAGATTTTATTCTCAGTGAGAGCTTTAAACAATACAATAAAAAGAAAAATGTATTAAAAATATATTTTTCCTGCTTTATCTTGTTGTTTGACAGCCTTGTCCTCCAGGGAATTGAGGTTTGAAATCTGCTCACTGTCCCACACACATAAGTCCCTAGAGAAAATCCTAATTTTTACCTCACAGGAACACTGTGCTGGTCCACTGCTGCCTCAGTGGGTAAGTTTGTGTTACTTGGCTTAATCCTAACAAAGGAGTTTAAACATCAAAGTCATAAAATAATACTTGTTTTCTATATGCACTTTTGTGTGGCAAACATATTCTTTAGATGATGTGGACTTAAGCATGCAGTGACTTTATTATGAGAGCCTTTTGTTAAATGATAAAAGGCTGATTCCACTGACTTGATAGCCCTACCTTATACATCCACTCTTCTAAAGTCTGAATTATCTTTTTAAGTGAGTCCCCTCCCACTCATTTTGTATGACACATACAGTGTATTTCACACATCTGCCACTGTTCAGTAGTGAACCCAGGTGTTTGCACACTAAAGATTATCTCACTAATGTTTGCATAGTACAGGTTCTACCCTTTCTTTCAGTTTTCTTGCTGATGAAAAGGTCAAGCTAACATTTATGCTCTCACACTGTGACACCTCTGGGATAATGTGTGATAATGAAAAGGCCGTGGGCATATGTTGCTCTTGCTAACATGTTGCAATTGTCAACTGTTTTTCTCCTCCATGTGAGATGATTAAAAGAAAAAAAGGAAAATAGGAGCCATTGTGAATGGTAATGCATTCAGTGGGAAACAAAATGTATCATAGGAGTGTCAGGTTGATTTATTTAAGTCAAAATGTACTTGTGATGCCTAAAACAGTAAGGGACGAGCAAAGCACATTTTATCAGATGATCACAGATCTTGAGAGATGAATCACTGACATTAAAAAGAAAAAGCTCAAAGCAAGCATGGAAGAGAGCAATGGGAACCACAGGCAACAAATTCTGTATTTTTAGTGATCACTTCATATATCAGGTGCAGAATTCTAAGCTAATTAACGCTAATGTTTTGTTTATTGTACATACTTTATTTTGATGTGTAACCTTTCTCCAGAGGAGGATGAGGGAAAGCTCATCTAAAACTTGAAAATATAAGTTACAGCAGGTCTGGAATAATGACCATTCTGGCTGTGTCTATACTTGTGAGCATCAGGGAATTATAAAGGTCAGATATTTTACTCTTTCAGGTTCTTCAATTTTGTGCTTGATCTTTGTGTATTTATAATGTGAAGTGAACTGTGATGTTTGAACCCAGTACCGGTGGCATTCATTTTTGCAGAAGCTTTTCCTGCCACCATGGTGGTGTAAATAAACATGTCACATGTCATTTGGAGCTACAGTATGTAGACCTTGAAATGAGGCCTCGTTCTTTGTGATGTGAAAAGGTTCTTGATCTATACTGTCCAATCATTGTTTGCCAGCTATTCTGTGTGTGTTTTCCTAGTGTATTTTCTATTATTATTATCATAACCTATTTTTGTGCTGTAAGACTGCCTGTATTTTTGATACGCCTGCCTGATCTCCCGTGCACCAAACTAGTTATTGCATTTGATATTTTGAACTTTTCCCTTAATCGTAATTTTGTCTGTTTGCATTATTTTACATCTTACATTTTAAAAAATGAACCTTTATAATGTAATGAAAGGATGATAACTTAAAGATGTGAAGTATTTCCAACATGAATGTGTTTTTCTAATATCAAATGTAAAACAATCAATGACGTATTGTTAAATTGCTCTCTTTGCTAACTGTGTTGTTGTAAACTATGATTTCGATTTTCAGCCCTAATTCTGAGCCATCACTAAATGTCCTCACAGTTTATATATATAATATATCTTGAAGGGATGCTAGAGGGTCTTGATGTTAGAAGTATGGTCTGCAATCAACATAAATTTCTTTTTAGTATCATTTCACAAACTGAAACTATTAAAGAAAACTAACACTGTGGTGTACACATGAATTGCATCAGATCACGAAGGAGAGAAAGGATCTCAAACGAAAAACGATCTGGGGCCAATGTGTGTGTAGTCTGGTTAGGAGGGGGGCTAGAATACAAAAAAAAGTCACACTGTTCAGTACAGATGGGCAATACAAGCTTAAAAGTTTATCACAATATTCATCATGATATTGCAGGGATGATATTTATAACAATGTCACACAGAATAAAAAAATAAACAGTGAAAATTGGTTTGTTTTGATATGGAATGATACATGGTTCACAATCAAAAACATAATTATGATACAAAATGATTTAAAATCATTTGAAATTACAAAACAGACAGAAATAACTGAAAATGACTTGATATCAAGTAGTGGACCACATGAAATTGAGCGGAGGAGTGCATGAGGCCTGTGTGCCTGGAGTTGGTTACATACTCTTGGTTACATACTCAGAAATTTTTCCTCTTTAATCAAAGTTATGTATTCAACTACACATGCTCTCTCTGGAATCTAACTAACTGAATTGAATCCCTGTGGCTGGCAGCGACATTGCACAATAATTAAGGTTGGGCTGTATCTGTGTTTCTCAGGGTATGACTCATGAAAAATTACATCATATAGAAGGAGTGCCAAAAGTAAATTTAATTTAAGTTAAAGTCTAACAATAAATAACAAAGCCAGCTACCTATTTCTACCTATTTGTTTATTTGAAGAACTATCAACATATACAGTACTGCACAAGCATTTTTGGCTGGTGTTAGGGAAAAACGTAAATCCAGAATGCTTTCACAAATAGTAATTCTAATTATTTAGTTTATCAATTCACAAAATGCAGAGTGGTCTAATGGAAGGAAAAATATGGAAAATATGGTGTAACCACCCTTTTTTGAAGGAACTCAGCAGGTAGGTTGCTCCAGACATATTGGACAACTAACCATAGATCTTATGTAGGCTGGCTGTCTTCTCATGTAATCCCACACACACTCAATGATGTCGAGATTAGGGGCTCTGTGCAGGTCATACCATCACTTCCAGGACTCCTTGTTCTTCTTTACTGTGAGTATAGTTTTTAATGACATTGGCTTTATGTTTGGGGTCATTCAGACACCTCCCTGATGGTATTGTTAGATGAATAAGCATCTGTTTGCATTTCTCAGCATTAGTACCAATCAAAACCTGTATGAATGTTACACATTCACGCTCACTCACAGGGGCTCTGATAAACCCTCCATCTGACCTCATAATTTTGTTGTGCAATTTTGGTTGTATAATAACAATGAACATCCTTTCCTTTCCTAAATAAAAAAAAAAAATGTGATGGACAAATACTTTTTTTATTTGGTTAATAAAACTGTGGTGCATTATGTTTCAATAAAAATAACTGACCTTTACATTCAAACCATTGTCAAATGACTTCACACAATGCTGATTAAGCCTAAGCCTCCACATAAATCCCTCTGTGTTTCTCAGTATGGATGTGTTGCGATCTCGTATTACCAGATAATATTCCCATGCTGCACAAAGAAAACGCAAGTATGAAGTATGAATTGAAAATGCAAAGGAGCACCCATTATTAGAAAATAAGTGAGTTTGGCTAAAATAACAAAATAAAACAAGAGCATTCAGCACCTGACTTTTTTTTATGTTTTGATGAATTAGAGCCAGACTTTCTGAATCTGTATCGAATGATGCTGAGATATTCCCATCAGAAATTGTTAAATGGGACTTCCCATGTGAAATTCCCCACCAAATCTGTAATCTTGATCTGATCCAGAAGTTATACACTAGAGCATTATGGTGCGATGACTGACTGCATCACGGATTACATCAGATTCTGTGAGGACAGCATCATACCAGCCCGGACCGTGTACTGCTTCTCCAACAACAAACCTGGATTACCAGTGACCTGAAGGCACTTCTGAACAAGAAGAAGAAGGCTTTCAGGTCTGGAGACAAAGAGGAGCAGAGGAGAGTGCAGCATGAACTCAGAGAGAGGCTGAGGACATGTAAGGACAACTACAGGAGAAAGCTGGAGACCAAACTCCAGCAGAACAGTGTGAGGGATGTGTGGACGGGAATGAAGCACATCACTGGGATAAGGGGAAAAGACAGGCAGACAGCAGGGAGCCTGGATAGAGCAAACCAGTTTAACCAGTTATTTAACAGGTTTAGCCCACCTCCTGCCACCCCTCCAACCCCCCTAGCCCCCCACACACCCACACTGTCCCAAATGACTCAACCCACCGCCCAGCCTTCTCCTGTACAGCACCCCTCCATCTGCCCCTCCTCCTCCTCCCCCACCTCCTCCTCCACTGAAGACATCTGCATCAACCCCTGCCAACAGTGACTACAGGCCAGGTAAAGAGACAGCTGGAAAGACTACACCAGCGAAAGACTGCAGGCCTGGATGGCATCACACCCAGGATCCTGAAGACCTGTGCTAGCCAGCTGTCTCCTGTACTGGGACATCTGTACAACCTGAGCCTGAGTCAGGAGAAAGTGCCGATGCTGTAGAAGACATCCTGCTTGGTTCTAGTCCCCAAGAAGTCGAGGCCATCCGACCCGGCAGACTACAGACCAGTTGCCCTCACATCTCATGTGATGAAGGTCCTGAAGAGACTGGTCTTAGCCCAGCTGAGGCCACAGGTGGGACGTTCCTGGACCCTTTGCAGTTTGCCTACCAGCCCCATTTAGGTGTCGATGATGCTGTCATCTACCTGCTGCAACGAGTCCATATGCACCTGGATGGTGGAGGAGGCACTGTGAGGATCACATTCTTTGATTTCTCCAGTGCTTTCAACACCATTCAACCTCTGCTACTGGGGGAGAAGCTGCAGGTGATGGGTGTTGACGACACAATGATCTCCTGGATTACTGACTACTTGACAACTGATGTGGTGGTCAGTGATACAGGAGCTCCACAGGGAACTGTACTTTCACCCTTCCTCTGCCTCTGTCTCTACAGAGTTGGGTGTTAGTTAATTCAACTGCAGTGACTGCAACAAAGAGAAATAACAAGCAATACTGGTTGCAGTGGGGGCACTTGAAGATGACTCTATTTCAGCAGCAAGAAAGGGCTGGTTACTTAGCTTTTGAGATTAATGTAAAACAGACAAGACACTAGTGTCTGTTTTTCATTATGGGTATGATATGTTGTAGCCACTGGCCTGCCTCCTTTCCACCCTAATCCTGTGATGAAACATGAAAAATAGTTTGTGTGGATCCCCGCTTGTCATTACACCTGGTGGGCAGAGTTTTCAGGTGAACAAGACGGTCATACCACTCCAAATGAAGCAGGCTACAAGAAGCTGTCTGCCAGTCACACTGGGCGCCTCTGAGAGTCAGAAATCCTCATAATGTCTTACCAGAAGGGTTATGCTGGGTGGCATTACATTTTATTTTGAGAGCAGGAAATCGGGCGCAGGCATAAGTTTTAATGTGTGGATACACTAAGTGTGGGGACGTTGTTCCTGCTGCCTTTGGTTATTTTCTATTAAATAAACAGGGTTCATTTAAACATGGTTTTGGGTTTGTTTCATTGATCTGATATATAGAAGTTTAGCTCTTTCTTTTAAAGAGTCCTTTTTGGTTTCATTTTGTTTTGTTTGAAACAGCATCCACTGTCCCACTGTTTTTTTGCACCCCATTTTTATATATTGTACCTTTTCACTCCTTTTGTAAAATAAATTCTTAATTTCAACTGGGTTGTAGCAATCCATTCATAGCATGTTGTAGTATTTCTACTTTTATTTAAGATAAATAATAGAGTGCATGCCCTGAGCTTGAGCTCTGGTGGTGTCTTTACCAATTAAATAAGATGAAGCTGACCATTCTTAATTCTGCATGTTTCATTAGGTTGTTATGTTACTAGTGGCTCACACGTCCATTAGCAGCAACACACATTAACACATAAAGCAGCACTTTTTGCACACGTTATGCATAGATAAGCACACACATTCACATACACCTATACAAGCACGCAGTGTAGCACGCCTTGGCCATTTGTCACCACAAATGCGACAGCGTGGGGAAACTACAGAGACGAACCATGCTGCCTCTCATCTGAAGTCTGACATACGCTGACAAGCTAAATAGAGCATCAGCCTTGCTCCTCCGTAAATAAACCTGATCACAGGTGGCAACAGTTTGTCATCAGCTGAAGGCAGTATTGTGTCAAATATCAGTCAGCTGTGATTCTTTTAAAGAAAGGCTGTAATCAGTTGCAACAGAAATATTAATGACCCCCCCCCCCGAGGTTAACTCTGCCTGATGCCTGATTTTGTGAAATGCCGAGAAGTTTGCTGAGAGTTGAGTGAGGGAAAGAAGGGGGAGGGAGGTTGGGAATCAGTGCAGGGGGTGTGGTCTGATAGTGAAGTCTGACACTAAGTTGCAAAGTGCTTGTGAAGTGCTCAGTGAGACAAGCCTCTCAATAGATCACACCACACTTCAAGCGGAGAAGAGGAAAAGGTGACAAGGTGACAACTCTGGCAGCAAAACCACCTGATGGATTTACCTGACCAAAGACTACACCTTGTATTCACTATCACAAAGTGTCTGTATTCCCTCTTTCAAAGCTGGCACAGTTGCAGTTGAGCTTTACAACAGAATCCTGAACCTTTGAATGACAGTTGTTTCAGAGTCACTTAAAGAGGACATTCACTGGAAAATCAAATTTCTGATGTTTTTTGGTGTGTCCCCGTGTCCCTCCTGTATCCAAACATCAGTAAAGTGTCTTCAAAAAAACACGTCAACCACTTTTGAGAAAAAAAGGGCTTCTCTATTTACCTGTGCTCAAGCAAGAGGTTTGGAAAAATCGAGTTTAGTTACGCAACTAGCACATTAGACGTGCAACGAACCCTGCCCTAACAGCTACTCCTGGTCATGGGCGTGAACATTCAACCTGAAGAAGAAGACAAAGCTGAATCGCTTCCACCATTACAACTATTGTATCTGTTGAGAGCAACATGTCTCAGAAGAAAGTTTCAGTTCATTGTTGCTCTGTTGCTGGTTGTCAAAAACAACACCAGATGCTTCATAGACTCCCTAATGAGGAACAAAGAGCAGAGTGGATATCTTTCATTTTTGATAGTAATGTCCCTGCTGAGCTTCCTGAAATGCTGTTTGTTTGTAGCAGTCACTTTGAAGTGAATAGTTATACAAACTTTGGGCAATACAAAGTGGGACTCATCAGCTCAAAACTTCATCAGCAGGAAGCAGCTCCAACAACCCGTAATGGATTTTCTGAAGGCAATGTAAGTATTTTCAAATGAAATTGGTATCAGCGGTAGAAAAATGAGTGAGCATTTGTCTCCACAATACTGTTAACTAACACACTGCTGCACGGCTTGTGTATAAAGGTTTGTATTTTTGTGTCGGCTTGCGAGTGTCTCGGCTTACTACTACTGTGCGGCAGGCAGAGATCGTGTGTGCTTTCTGTTTGTCTCGGCTCACTGTTTTAAAAGTGAACCGCTGCATGAGCTGTGAGAAACCGTGTGCCAGGGTAACAATTTATACTAAAATTGTTTATTTTACATGTAAATTAAACCACACAGGCACTCAAACTGACACTCCGGCGGTTTGGGGGCAAAGCACTGCGCAGCAGTTAGTCCGCTCGTACCTGGCCAATCACAAGCGAGCGGGAATGCGCTTGGTAGCTGGCCAATCGCAAGAGACTCAGTATTCTGGGGGGCGGGCATTAGCACCTGTTCAGATGCTGTCAGAGATGAGCAATAAACTGGCTTAATCTGAAGAGACTATGAGGTTTTTGACCATAAATATTATTTAGTTTATCGAAGTAGACATCAGTAATCTCGATTTTTAGTTTAAAAAGACCATTCTATGTGACCTTTAAAGGGGAAGTGGAATGACAATAATTGGTTTCTTTATATATTGTTAAAATGATGCCAAATAGAAGTGACAGCAGGATTCAGTTTGATGTTCAGTGTGACATTTGCCTTCTTCAGTGCACTGGGAGTGTTTATGGGTTTAACTCTGAAGCAGCTGTGTGTCTTAACTATATATAACTATATATTAACAATATGAATGCATTAAGCTGAGTGGAGATATTTTTAATGACAGATAGTCTGTTTGGCACTAAGCCGGGTAGAACTGAAATTATTTGCGAAGTCTTGGATTTACTGAAGCTGGTGGGAGAAGATGTTCTGGCAAACAACTGGTGCACTGAGCCCACCATATTGTTGGGCTTTTAGGAGTGCAGATAATTGTGATAATTCTGAGTCCTCAGCCTATCCAGCAAAATTAATGACTGTTGGATTTAGGGATAAGAACCTGCACAGAGGTGGATTAACAGGGATCATGACACATACATTAGATTATTTATTTTGTCGATGGAAATGAGACCAATTAAAGAGGGTAAGAGTAAGGTTTATTCCAACTTTCCTGGTCTTCTCTGGTGTTATGTATTTATGAGGAAAACAGGGGAGTTTCAAATAATAATTTGAGTTTGTAGAAATATTAATTAATGAATTGACTTCCCAACCTCAGAGGCCAAGTCTAAATCATATCAAAGCAAAGGCTAAGACAGACCAGTTAATTTAATAGCTGGAAAACTTGCTTAAGCTGTTAAGCAGATTGTGGATCAAAGTGAAGTTGATATAACTACATGTCTTGGGCATACACACTGATTTTAGGGTGGTTTAAATTTCTGAAATGCTGTAATTTTTTCTTATGGCCGAGGTAAACTGTCCTAAAGTACAGTGGTAGAGAAAATGGATTTGGTGTATAAACTGTAAGTATTTGCCTCTTGTAATGGCAGATACTGAAAGGTGTATTAATTAGAGCCTTAATCTAAGTGGCAAAGATGTAAGATTTCACCACTGCCTGACAAAATGGCAGATGTTCAACTTTCTACCCATTTTAGTTTTATATGATGAATTAATTTGAAGAGTTTTTATACAAATTTCACTTTTACTCTGAAACATTTTATAAATTAATTATATAGTTTCCCTCTAACACCCTCCACTATTTAGCATTGCATCACTCATCCTCAGTCCAAGAAGAGCAAGACTGAATTCTATCTGTTTTGAATGAACAGCAGTTTCAGGTCATGAGGAAGAGAAGGGAGAAAAGTTTGGAGAGGTGGTTGGGAGGGAGATGAGGAGGATGGACAGAAAAATAAATTTTGCTTTATTGCTAGCACCTCATGCTTTGTCAAAAAGACTCAACAAAGACTATTTTTTCTCATAAAACTGTAAAATGCCCATCTCCCACAGAAACCGCTGCTCAGCTTCTACGTCTGCCACTGAGTGGATCTTATCCAAGTGTATTACCCTGCACAGGGCGAAGGTGGAGAGGCTGATCATCGGGCTTGAGCTCCCTCACCTTGACACCATGAAGTGTATGCAAACAGACTGAGCAAGAGCGCCAGCAGCATTCTCAGGGCACCCCAGAAACAAACTGTTGGTGCCACTACCATCTGCTAAACGGTTTAGGGTACTAAGATCCAGCACCAGCAGGGTGAGGAACAGCTTCTACCCCAGAGCTGTGGCCTCTCCAAACCCACTGACACAAACTGCACATGTAAATACAATATATCTTGCAGAACTCCACAAATAGTTATTCATTTATCATGATCTCATTTGCACATTTTTAAAGAAATATATTCTATTTTGGTTTCAGTTTATAATTCTGGTTAAATTTCTCTTAACTGGCTTTGGGTTTTGTGTTTTAGATCGCTTATTTATACTAACTTTTTTTTAAGAAAAGCACAGAGCCACAAGACATTTCATTGTGAGTTGTTTAATAACAATAAAGATGATAAAGATTCTTATTCTGAAATTCTTAACACCTGGGCCTCAGTGGATGCATGTGCATGTCTGTCAACATTGTCCACATGGGTTGTTTCTAGTTTGAGTAGGGAGGCTTTTATTAGAGCAGTATGCCTCTGGTGTTGTCATAGTCAGGGACATGCAGCTCATAGTAGTAAGAGTCTGGATGTTTCATTTACCACAGTGTGGCTTTGTCAAGTGATTTTGGAGATGTTACTGCAAATAATTAGACAAATGCTTAGCTGTTTTATTACCAGATTCAAATTACTTTTTGAAAGAGTTGAAAGAAAAAAAATATATTTTCATGTATTGCTTTGGAAAATAAATATATCATGTTTGATTTTGAGCATTTGAAAGGCCAGAGGTCTAAATATTTAGTGAATGATGCCTTTATAATGGGGTCTTAGTGGGAAGTGAATGCAACAGGTTTGAGGTTTGTTGGTATTAGCTCTATTCAGAGTTACTAAATTCTTTATCTTAACTTCTTTTACACAATGTAGCTAACAGTAGTTTACTTGCTTTTTCTCTTGATCATCCACACACATTAAACATTATGATCACTAATTACTTGTTGTCCATGACTACACACATTCTCCATTATAAAGCGGGCTTATATTAGTAATGAGGCTGACAGGCAGTGCAAACAACTCTTACAGCATCATTAAAACTTTAGAGGTTGCTCAGCATGGAAGCAGGATGAGAGACAATTTCCCGTGCCAAAAAAAAGTAATGTTTCAGTTCACAAAGAAGAAGCCCAAAGCTTATTGATGAAAAATCACAAATGTAAAGCAAACAAACAAAAAAAATTACATGATTCATTATTTTAAGGGAATTAGGAGAATTACCCTGAGACACGGAGGCTGATTCTCATTGAAAACATGACTGACAGAAGGAACACAAGGACAAACAGATTAAAATCTAAATCCATGTAAATTGAAACAATTTACATGGATTTAGATTTTAATCTAAGAATGTTATAAGAATGTTATACTAATATTATACTTATTTACTTATTATATACTTATTTATATCAAGGCTCTTTTATAATGAGAAAATGGAGCAAACATATCCTATAAGGTGTCCTAGAATTTAGTGAGCGAGTCTTGTTACTTGCTTTTGTTACTTGTGTCTCTCCTGGAAACGATATTTGCTCTTACAATTTGTCAGTGCCTCAAACAACCACACTCCAAAAACCCTACACGGCAGTAGATATTGTGGACGGAAGTTCCTTCACAGCACCTGCTTGAATGTATACAGAAAAAAAAACATCTTTATGATGAGCATCTATCTCCCAGTGGCATCAATGAAAGTTGTTGGCACAATCTGTTTGCTACTGGGGGGATGTTTGAGTCGCTTATTACCATTAAAATACAAATGGAAATTAAGAAGCAGACCTGATAGTAAAGTTAATGCAGCATGGACCCATTTTACAGCCACTTTCAATCTCTCATAGATAAACCAGTAGATCACTTTAATTAGACAATGTGTTAATTGACTGCAGGTCCTGGGGTGTGATATGTCAACATTAGTCTCCATCAGTGACATCCTCCTCCAGGCACGACACCATTCACTCTGACTGAGAGTGAGATGAGATACTGAGAACCACAGTGTGTGTGTGTGTGTGTGTGTGTGTGTGTGTGCTTGTATTTTTCTTTAACATAAGAGCATGAGTGCAAGTCGGTCAGATTTCCAGGCACAGGTACGTGGAACTACAGTTCAACCATGCCATTTTGGACTACTGCTCTAGTGCCAGTACAAACACTAGCAGGGAACTCGTATATTGTTTGAAGAGTGTCCCACTCCACTGATATGCCTTTCAGCTTGTTAGTACTAAGCATTTTCTGGATTGACCTTTTATGTCACAAACCCACAGAACAATATTAGCTGGTGGCTAGATGGTACCTGGTTGAGCGCCACTGTGTCTTTCTACCATCCACTAACATGTTAACCTATAATATTTAGTTTTAAACCTGACAGAGCATTAATTTTGACTCCTCAAAATTTTGAAATAATTTACTGTTTTACCATGTTTTTCCTCAGTCAATGTCAATTCCTCTTGTCCTACTATACAAGCACTATAGTGAATGAATGTGTCCACCTCCACACACTAGGTGAAAATACACCCACTTTCAGCTTGTTAGTATTAGACAGTTTCCAGTTTAACTAGCAGCTAGTTGTGAGCATGTCTAGCACACATCCCTACACCTGAAAATATTAAATTTTTTAAGCTGATAGAGCTTAAATCAGTCTCTTCGTTAGTCCAACAAATGTGTTTGTTACTGTTAAGTTATTCTTCTGTGTACCAGTTTCTTCTATTTCTGGTAATTAAGCTGGGGGATGGTAAATATGGTGTTGCTATATTAAACCAGTGAGTCTAACACTGGTGTGACTGAGCATTGCATGCAGTAATTATTTGACTCCCAGTTACATTATCTGGGTATGTTAATCTGACTTTAACAAATCCAATTTTGTACAATTGCAAGTGCACTAACGTTTAATTTATTTTAATTTATTAAAATAAATGAAATTATTTTAAAACCTGGTCTTATTTGGACTACACTGTCTGCTTGCATGTAAATCAACATGTCTCTAAATGCCTGTGATTTCGTGTATCTATGCTGGAGATACATTATATGAATGTGTGGGAGGGAGGGAAGTGCATGCTAAAGGAACACGGAAAGAACAAAAAGAGGCCGAGGCCAAGGCAGAGTGAGAAAGAGAGACAAATGCACTGTGTGACCACTTCACTGTGCTCTGACATTATTTCATGCTCATCTCCTTGCTGCTCTCTCTCTACAGCTTGTCCATATTTCTGGAAATGGCAAGGGACATCAACGAGGTATCACACAGTTTAGAAAGAAAAACGCATATAAGGTCAAGATGTGCTGTGCACCTTGACCTCAATCCTCAAAGCTGGATATTCCTGAGGTCACTGCATATACCTTCAAACTGTGCTCAGTGAAAGGACAACAGCAGGAAGACAATACACTGCTGCCAACACTGGGTTGTCCCAATGTAATTGAAGCACATTTACATAAACACAGACATTTCTCTCCTCACACAGATAGTGTCGACACCCATGATGTGCCAAAACTGGATCTTTGGCCAAGCATACGATTTTGCTCAGTTCTGTCAAGTAAAAGTGTAGTGGCTTCCATCAGTGCTTCACGAACCGCTGCAATCACACAGGAAACATAATGAGGCCATTAGGTTTGGCGAACACAGCCTTAAAGGCTTGGTTTCTGCTACGTTCACGCTCATAACTTCAAAGCTTTTAACAGCTTGATGTGATTCAAGATCTGCAGCTTGCTGCAGCAGCAGGTGCTGTGCACCCTGATTGGATGGCTCTCTTGAATGGCTTCCTTGATGTCGTGGTGTTTATGTGCCGAGCACTTGTGAGAGAGTTTTAACGTTATGTGACACTTAAAGTGCATCCACTGACCTTTATCTGGAGTAATAAAATGCAACCTAAAATGTGCTGACCTAGTTAACTCAAGGTAATGGGAAAGAACAGATTTTTTTTTGTTTTGTTTTTTGCACTCATGAGGGATATAGATTATTTTGACAGCAGTGGGTGTTGCACTGCTATTTTATGCTTAACTATATTTTTCTGGCTGGATTTCAAAGGCAGTGGCTGTATTTCCCTCTCCACACAAAGCCTGTAAGAAAAGGTTGCTTTTTGATCTGCTAGTAGTGAATGGTGGATAACCATTTGTCAGTTAAGTGATGTGAGGAATTAAGCCAATTAAAATGTATTCAAAAAAAATAAAAAAAATGTATTGAAAAAAAAAAAAATTACCAATATTGTCTGTTTCATTTTGTTTGTTTACTTTCTCTGGACCTCACTCAAGTTTTGTACCAGCAGGAGCATACAGCGACCAAGGTGTTTATGTGCAAGGTACTGCACTTGTTACAACAGTGTGGCTACATCCATGGTGCTACTCAATGGAGTAGCAGCATGTCATTTTAAGTGCATATAAAAATTAAAAAAAAAAAAAAACTGCCCTGAAACAGAAGTAAAATTTACATCCTCTAGGTGTAAAACATGTTGACTTTAGAAAAGCAAATGCACCACTAACCCCGTAGGTTGGCCAAGTAATACCTGTGTATCCCAGAGAGGGCGCTCTCTGCAGCCTGACTTGACAAGCCAAGTGGCTATTTTATGCAAGAGTTTCATTGTGTTGTGAGACTATTAATAGCTGCCCAAGCACCGAGTGGCGCGAAGGACCTATTGTTGTCCCACTGAATATTATTTTTTTCATTTCCCCCAAACAAACCTTTGAACGTTCACAAAAACTTTACAAAACTTCAAAAAAAGACCCCCCAAATTTGTTCATTACAATTTGTTTACCACTTTTACTGCTATGTATACTTTTTGAAATATTTAAATTCCCCCCTTTTACAATAAATGAGTCAAACCCCGATCTGTGCCTTTTTCAGATCAAAAGCAATTGAGATTCCCTACCACTGTAGCCACGGCAACCCAGATCAAAGACACATGCATCTTCCTCGTCCCTCCTGTTTCCTGAGTTAGCTAACCATGACAACCACTATCTACAGCCCTGACACAATCAGGAGTGAGAGAGCCCGGCCCACTCTGCTTGCACCTTCGATTTTTGTTTGCAGTTCATCACATAAATGTCCTACAACTGTGCCACTAACATATGTTTAAAATTTAAACTGAAAACAAGACTTATGTACCAATCTGACTAGTGATTATTAACAATTATTGTTAGTTGAGAAAAATGTACAAAATTTGCATCTCTGTTAGATTTATTACATCATGTGGCTGGAAAAACTTCTAGAGGAGGGTGTGGTTAGGGTCTTTTCTGTAAGTCCAACTTTGAGCACGAATGACTGAAATTAATGTTCTACAGATGACTATTTTCTTTATGTTACACAGCACTGTAAATGGACACACGCACAGCTGCTGAAGTGCACAAATGCACCTTGCCTAGAGAATTTTTCTAGTTAAAGTACCCGGGGGTAAAGAAGCATAGTGTGACATTATAATCACAATGTCTTTCAAAAAACATGAAAACCGTTGCCTGAACAGATGTTACTCCACAATGTTTTAAATACTCCAAAGTAAAGTTACAGACTAATATGTTGGAGGAAAATGTGACTTGAGCATTAAGTAGAACACTTTTTATTATCCAATTTAATCTATACAACATCAAAATAACTGAAAAAAGTTATTCTGCCACTAAAGTGCCTCACAGCAGGAAAGGAAGCAGGTGGATGCAGGTCAGCTGCTGATGACAGACTGGCTTCTTCATCACAGCCATCTCCCTCTTCTTCCCTCCCCAATTTCCATAACATAATGAGTGAATGTAAATTAATTATTATACGGTATAAGTCACTTAGCTCTGTCTGCTTGTTCTGTGCATAATGTGTGCATAATTGGATTATGATGTGTGACACTTACAAATTTATAGATCATTGAAATGGTCTGGAAATTCAGTTCACATGGATGTCATGTGTAAACATACATGTTATATCGGAATCAAAATCAACAATCAATGCATAAGCATCATTTTTTTAAATATGAGACCTATTGTCAGTGACCATGCAACAGCAGCTGACATTTAGTTCCTTTTGCGTTAATCACCAATTAAAAAAAAACAAAAAAACAGACAAACACCAAAATAAAATAATTTTCCGGGTTTCTAAATAATAGATGAATGCGTTGATCACACACTCAGAGAAATCTTCTTTTTCCTTTTATTTTCCTCCTTCCCAGCATGTCTGTCCTTTCTGGGCCCCCCCAACCCCCCCTGTGGGTCTTCCTGAGGTTTTTCCTATTTTTCCCATTTTTCCTCACTCGATTTATCTAAGGATAAAGGGTGTCACTTGCTGTACAAATGTGAAGCCCTTCGAGGCAAATTGTGTTTGTGATGTTGGGCTGTGTAGATAAAACTGACTTGACTTCTTTGCTGTCTGCCAGCGTACACAGTTTTATAAATCTTGGTGTACGTACTTTTTATATTATGTGAGTCTGACGTGTTGCAGTATGAAAGTTGCACTGGCTCTTTTTTTCTGTCTCTACCTCACCTCCCTCTTTCCTTTTCCCCCTTTCTCTCTCTCACTGTCCTCTGTCACCCATTTTTCCTTTCACCATAACCATCCAAGGCAGAAACTGCATTTTTGAGTCTGTTCTGTCAGATATTTCTTCCTGTTTAAAGGGTTAAAGGGTTGTTTTCTGTCCACTGATGTGCCCAAGTGCTTGGGAATAAGAGGAGCTATCAAGGTTTTGGAGAATAGTAAAGAAGGCCCTGGAGTCTGTGATGAGTTAAGGTGGAAGGATTTATCTTAATATACTTGATCAAGGACAACAAAGACATCATCAAGGCATGTCCACAGCTTGACGCGACCTCCAGTTCTAAAGATCAGTCCCCAAGGTGACACGTTTTTTCATTGCAAAGTGCCGGCACAACATGGTTCGTTTTTTTTTTTTGCATTTTCCACTGCAGGAAACTGCTGTGACGTTGTTTTATATGTGACACACAAACTAGTGACTGTCAAAGCTGTTCTTTTCAGTGAGCTGAATCATTCTAATCAGTTCATTAAAGAGATTAGTTACATACTTCCTGGATTACTGGAGCACAGATACTGTTTGACAGTCACTGAACTAAAACATGGCAGAAGGGTTTGTGATAGCCAGCTTTCATCACTGCTGTCGCTAAATACACCAAACTCCTGTGTTAAATATTAAGATTTTATAAATGTCCTTGTTGAATGTTGGAGATTAACCCATGTTTTCGGGATTTTAGAATCTTTATAACCTATCTACAGCAGCATTGTTTGGTTTGATTCTTGTGTCGGATGTTGGGCTCATGACTTATCTAGTGACGACACTCACTGCCAAGATTTCACATATAATATCGGCTCAGCTCTCTTGGAACCTTGCCAGAGCAGGCTCTAAAAAGTCATGCTGGAACTGTGTAGTGGAAAAGTGCCAATATAGTTATCCATCTAATGACTAACATATTTCCTTGAATTCAAGAAGACACAAACTCTCTCTCACTGAAATAATCTGCTCACAGTTCAAACAATATTTATATTTGGGTTGTACAGGATCAAATTTGCTTCCAACCTTGAAACTAGCTTAGTCTGTACAATAATTCTTCCTCTAAACAATATAGACTTTCAACTCTAGCAATGGCTCTGTTCATTATGAATAATTCTTATTAATGCTTAAGAATGACAGAAGGTTATTAAGTTCCCTACACATGTGAGTCAGATGTTAGTGCCACTTTCTTAAGATGCTTAACTTTTCCATGTGACTGGTATGAGAATCATGGATGAGTTGCTTGCAAAGCACAACAGCACATCACTTCTGTTCAAATACATTGATTTGAGGTCAGCGTTAACTACACCTGGAGGTATACAGAAAATAAAGTAACCTATTAAAGCCTTTATTACGTGACTGATCCTATACATGGAAACACCATGAAAGCCTAATTCTGAACTGCTTAGGAAGTGCAGCCAAAAGTTTAGCTCTGGTGGCTAGTTAAGACCAATTCCCTATTCATGTCATGTGGCACACTGACTCCTTGTCATGATAAAACAGACTGGGAAACTGTGGACACTAACTACAGAAGGAGGGAGGAGAGGTGGAGGGATAAGGGAGGCTTACGTTATTTATGTTATTCTACTTTTTTCCCCTCCATGTTTCTTCCTCCAGAAAAGAGGGCCAATAGAGTAGTGAGGAAGAGAATAAAAGAAACAGAGTTATAGTGTATTACCATCAGTAATTAAGGCTGAGGGGTGAAATGGGTTGATAGGAAATGTGCAGGAATTAGATTCTACATAGTAAATCTCATCCCCTCATTCTAGAGATTATAGATGGGGATGATGACACAACTCTGTCCTTGTTGGTGGAACACTGGACTTTTTTTTCATTATAGATGGTACATACAATGACCAAAACATACAGCCTGTCAATTTATTGAAATATTTAACTGGAGTCTTTACAGCATGTCAGATTCTTTTCAAGTAGAAGTTAGTAAATCATTCCTGTTCATTATCCTGCAAAAATGTGGGTATTGTTAGAGTATTTGCCCTCTTGTGTCCACATTTTTGCTGCATGACATTTTGTCTTCAAATGTTGCTCATGAGAGTCTGTGTTCTTTCAGTTCACAAAAGGAATTTGGGAATTTCATATATGCCCAGCCAGCTTCTTTGATGACTTGCCAGATATGGCCGGCTTGCCTCTTCGTGAGTTCTCAAGACTTTAAAGGTCACTCACTTATGTTAATTTTCCTAATGCGCCCAGTGGATGGACAACAACAAATGAAGTGCCATGTGCCACATAAACTGAAGAAAACATCACAAGGGTGACAGAATGTGGGGTTTCCAACCCGGGAAGATGACACTCTCTCCTGTGCTATTGACTAAACATACTGACATTCATGATCATAGTCTTCTTAACAGAATAATTAAAATTCAAGGTTCCCCCTTCATCTGACTAATAATTCAACATCACAAAAATAGAGGCACAGCTAAAGCTATCCATTTTCACAGTGCCATAATGTTCATGATTCTGGATGGATATCAAGAATCAGTACTCTGGCACTGGTTTCTTTATTGGTCAGTACTGAAGTCTCAGTGAGCACCTGGAAAAGGTTGATATTTATGTTACTATCTGTGCTTTAGAACATTTTGGAATTTTAAACAATGGATTATCTTCTCATTACCAGTCATCCCCTAATGATGATGGAGTCACCATAGTGGGCAACTGCTCAAAGGTTTGGGCTCACTTTGCCAAAAATGCTGAAACCTCTATTGTATGTTTAATGTATACAGACAATGGGATCAAATCGACAAAACACTTACAAATTCAAGACTCTACAAATGTGAGGGTGACTGAACACCATCATCTTCAGTGCTGCCTCCTGGCACTGATGCTTATAGCTTATAGATTGACAGAAAGTAACACTTAGTGTGGTTAAATGCATTTCAGTTCCGTTGTGTTAGGATACTGTTCACATTAGTATTACAAAATTCTCATTCATTCTTTGTCTGCTGCAAGTCATGGGGGACTGGAGCCAATCCCAGCTGACATAGAAGAAAAATTGGGTTAAACTCTGGACAGGTAGCCAGTCCATCATAGGGCAAACATACAGAGACATACCCAGAATGAACATGCAAACTCCCTCAGTACCAAATGACAGAGGAGCATCTGTAAGCACACTGATAATTATTGATATTGATCAACAGTACAGGCATCAGTATCAATAATATCCTACAGATAAACATCCCTTTCCCTGATTGCTGAAGGTGTGGGGGTGCTACTGTATCACAGTTTCAATATGCCAGTAAATAACTTGTCTCTTTGCTGTAGCGATGATTCCCTGGAATTGTACACATAAATATGATAAATGACAATTAATTCTCAACATGTCTCCTGCTATTATAGATATATACAGTATATTATTTAAGGTTGGTGTAAGGTTGGGATTTCAACATACTATGTAGAAGCTGGGAGCTGACATATAAAGACACAACAGGCAAACAGAGACAGAGGCACAAGATTGGAGGCAGACACAACAAGTTAGACAGGTACAGACAGACAGTGAGAGTGTATTAGCCTTAGGTACACGCCTCGGAGAACACTGCATTCTCCTCCATCCCCAGGGAACCCACAGCAGCAACAAACTCTCCCAGAGGTAGTAACAGTATAAGACATGGTTAAACAATCTCACTGAAATAAGACAAAGAATGTCGGTAGACCAAAGATGTTGGGGACTTTGGGTTAATATTGGTACCAGCTAACCAATCAGCAACTGAATTAAGTAGTTAAGTTAGTAGAGATTCAATATCTTGCCTAAAGGTAAGTGGAACATTGCACATGATGATCATCCATCTCAATAGTGTGAGAGTCCCTCAAGATCAGTAGATTTCTACAAAAATCACAAAAAACAAATGGCATAATATCAAGTCCTGCAAACTAAAGGGTAAACAGCAGGTAACAGAGAACACTTACTAACCTCAATGATCATAAGCTAATTTACTGTAGAGCCCAGACAAAGGATATCAGGGATGATATTCTGTTGTCTGGATCTCAAGTTGACCCATAGGTGGTTCCTATAATCTGCAATTTTCCTACACATCCTCTCATATTCCTGCAGTTGCTGAAGGGAAATCATTCCAAAATGTGTAGCAACATGAATACAGTATTTGTATAAAGTTAATAGAAACAAATGTCCTAATTTCCAGGTGATGATTCCTAAAACAATGTCAGGAAACAATGTTATTTTGATTAGTGAAGGACATTGCAACCACAAGTTAAGTTTAAAAGACACCATCATTGACTGCTGGTAGGAGATGAGATGGAAACTTGTCTTGTATCACATTCCATTCCAACATTCCATAGTATTTCTGCTGAATCCACTGAGTTAAGAATCTTTACAAGAAATAGCTTGTCGGTCAAATGTAACATAGTTTTATGCCTCAAGTAGTTTTAAAGAGGACATTCACTGGAAAATCACATTTCTGATGTATTTTGGTGTGTCCCTGTGTCCTTCCCATATCTAAACATCACTAAAGTGTCACAATAAACACTTCAACCACTTCTGAGAAAAAAAGGGCTTCTCTGTTTACCTGCACTCGAGAAAGCTGCTTTGAAAAGTCGACTTTAGTTGCGCAACTAGCACAATTGAACCCTCCCCCAACAGCTACACCCGGTCGTGGGCGTGAACATTCAACCTGAAGAAGAAGAAGAAGCTGAATCGCTTCCACCATTACAACTATTGTATCTGTTGAGAGCAACATGTCTGAGAAGAAAGGTTCAGGTCATTATTGCTCTGTCAGTCAGTCAAGACAGTCAAATTTAACCCCGCTGAGTGTTGGAAAATAATGATTAAGGTAGCTGAGCCAAGCTGGTCATCCATCCAATCAGCTAGTCATCCTATCAGCCACTCACTCACTCTTACTCTAACTTAACTACTGCAGAAGCTAAGTTAGCAGACTTCAAGCTCAATGTGCCGGGCCCCACCAGCCCATTCATCACCACCAGCACCGACAGCCAATGAAGACTAAGTAGGGGACCTCCTCTCTGGAGCGTACTCTCAGGCTATGCCTACTTTCTTTAATTTTATTTTATTTTTTTCACCAAAGAAATAGAGAAGACTTTGAAATAAAGGCCTCAGTTGTCAAGATAATTATGAAAGATTTAAACTGAGAGGCAGAGGCACACAATAATGTCTCTCTCTCAGTGCAGTGCACATGCACACACAAACATGTTTTACGCACTCACACAGCACCTCAGTCTTCACTGCAGGTTAAAAAACAAGTTCATGTACCATGTCATAATCAGCAAAGACAAGACTGAATATAAGGGATTTTTTTTATTTCTTAAACAAATGGATTAAAGACAGTAGAGCTGCCACAATAACAAATTAAGCTTGTGAAAGCATAGAGAACAGCCAGTCGGCTCCCAGTGAGCTTGCACAATGACTTGATTCATTTTGTCTCATTATTCTCTTCCTTTATGAGGATTGTCTTGTATAAGAAGGGCCTGGGGTTTTATCCAGTTCATATGTAGAATGGGTATCTGTGTCATTTTAGAGACCTTTTAGGGTGTGACAACCCTTTACAGCTGTGTTCAGGGATTTAAATGTATGTCTCTGACCTGCACAGTAGTGCTGTGATTTTTGGCCTCTTACACCCACAGAGCAAGAAAACATGTTGAGTTATATATTTTAAGTTGTATATATATATATATATATATATATATATATATATATATCACTGTTTTCTGAAAGAGAGCATGTCACATTTCACCCTAGTGCTGTTTAGACCTGCACAATATGATTAAATTAATCACACTGTGATTGTTTTGGCAGATATGTGATATGACTCAAAAATAGTCTGTCTGATCATGTTTGCATGTTAGCTGTCATGTGAAAAGGTAAGGTTTTATGTCAGTGAATTCCTGCAGCACTGCAGAATTTGAATATAATGCAGTTTCGTCACACATTTATCTTTATCAAATAACTGCAGATTAAGATTTTGCACTTGCTTATATTGCGATTGGATGAATGAATGGCTTGATATCACTTTTTTGTGTCACAGTGTTCGATACTGTCTGTTTCCAACATCACACCTTTTTATTTGCTGTTTTTTTTTTTCATTTTAAAATAAGTCCACACAGCTCACATGATCACTTAAGAGGCAGAAATATGCATTCCTCATTCACATTCTGGTCCCATGACTCACCTCTCTTTACAGCCTTTATGTGACATTTAGGGTTTTTGGATCACGTCAGTTTGTTTATCTGATATCCAATCCAGTGATTTTGACAAGATACAATAGTGAATATCTTATGAGCTCATTCCTTATTGGAATTTCAATTATTCTGAGGTTGTTGCCACACTCTCTGTGGTTTATTGTACCATTTATTCCCTGAGTCTGTATCATTAGGCAGCATTGTTTCAGTGAGGCAGACATAATCTCCTCTTTGATGATGATGATGCAGATGGAGTAAGACTGAAAGTGAACCTCCCAAACACTGTGCCCTCTCCTTTAAGGGAAGTCTGTACTAATGCATCCAGGGCTAACCTTTTTTCATGTGCAGCATGAAAACTGTCTCACACACCAGTGCGGAAATATACACATTAAATAGCTTTTTAAAAGTCAGTAAACCACCATTAATTCTGCATGTCTCAGAGAGAAAAACGAATCGAGGACTCACATAGAGGAAAAAAATACATTCTGGCGAATTCAAGGTTCTTATCAGAGGCGAAGCAATATTTTATGACTTCCCCAGTCAATTAATTTGGATGGAGAAAACCTCGCACCATTTGGGAGGAATGAAACATTCATTGCCATATCTCCAAATCGCAGTAAATAAATCATAAAGAATCTCTCACGCCAAGAATATAAATCAACACTAACCAAATGTTAAAGCCAGGTCCGCGCTCAGGGAAGAAAGAGAGGAGTAACGGAGTTTAAATAATGTCACCAAACAGCACAAGAGACGTGAAAACTGAGAGGAGTCCGTGATTAATAGTGGAATTAAAAGGTCGCAGATACCAATCTCTCAGTTGCTCTCTCTCTCTCTCTCTCCCACGCACACGCACACACACACACACATACGTAAGAAAAGAGCGAGTCACATCTGTGTGCATCTGCTTTCCGTGCACCTGTTAACCTGGAGTTCATTCACAGGCAAGAGTGTAGTAAAACAGCTGAAAACGCAGAGGAAAGAAAAACTAAAGTCATCAACAGTGGTGTTACTCACGCTACTGTTGTGTCCTGCCCAGTAGACGACCGCGTGGTTGTGAGCCGAGTCTCCCGTCAGCGCGAACGTGCTGCTGCTGAGCTTGGGCTCATCCTGCCGCTTATTCCCTCTGCCCCAGCCGAACTCAGGCCTGCTCTGCTTCAGTCCGTCCAGCATCGAGACCCGATCCTGCTCCCGCGAATTCGTGCCAGCCCGGCCGCTCCACCTGCTGTCGCTGACCTCGGCAAATTCAGAACCGCTTCTCTTGGCTCTCCAGCGCGCAGCATCCTCAGCCATACCCGGCTCTTTTCCCTCAACACCGCCGTGGTCATTGCCTCCTTTTGTTCTAACTCCAACCAAACTGACATGTGCAAAATCCTCTACAGGTATCCCACTCTCCAGAGGATTCTGGTCAGTAACCCCGAGTTCCTTAAAGTCCAAGGTGCTCGGTTCCCCGGTCAGGTCAGTGCGCATCTCCAGTCCCAATTTCTCCAGGTGAAGTTGCACTGGGGACGGGCAAGACGCGCAAGTTATCTCCGCCTGGGTATTTCGCAGGGTTAGAACGGCTGTCATGAGCCAGATAGCCAGAGCTAAGTGCAGTCCTCCTGGGCAGAATCCAGCCCAAGTCCCCATCGCTGATAGAGATTTGAGAGGGGGATGAAGGAGCACTGGAGACCTTTACCCGACGCCTCAACTTCCTTCTCTCGGGTCGATATGGAACAAGAAGAAGAAGTGGCACCTCGAGTGTCTGTGTGCTGGTTTGGGGAAGAGAAGGAAAAGAGGCAAAAGTGCTCTTCAGCGAAACTGTTCACGTCCGAGGATCTTTGGTCGGGAAAAGCCACCACACAGGAGGAGGAGCTGTATCACAGCCAGCTGCGAGAGAGAGAGAGAGAGCGAGAGAGCGAGAGAGAGCGAGAGAGAGAGAGAGAGAGACGCTGTCCATGGTGCTGAATTCTCTCCTCTCCGTTATATCTCTGTGTGTGACTCATATTATCATTAAATACACCACTTAAAGAATTTCATTGAACGTACTAGGGCCATGTGTTGTATATCTATTTTAATCTTAATCTTTTTTTCTGCTGAATTTCGTACATGGCATAGTTTATACACAAGCAATATCTCACAAGAGTTATTATGCGTCCTAAATTATATAAGGGCTATAAACAGTATAATTTTAACAATATATTTGTGTAAGATGTACAATAAAAAGTATTGTGTTTTATGGGCAAATGTCTTCTGTCAACAACATTTACATTTAAAAGAAAATTTGTATTTAGAGATTTGTTTTAATTTTGACTGCTAATCACATACTGTATTTTAAATTCAACAAGAACAACAAGAAGCCATCTTTAGGTTTGAAAATTAAATAGGGGCTCATTTTCTTTTTTAGCTTTTCAACTGTTAAAGCTTGAAAAAGACAATTACTGTGTTGCTGCTGCTGAAATTGACTAGACTACTCCAAAAAGAGACATATTGATCTTGTCATAGGACTACCAATAATCTCTTAATCATAATTGGACAAATCAAGTTGAATAGGTGCAATAAATATTTTATAGCTAATTAATTAATTTAAAACATTTCTCTGTGCGGGAACCATGGAAGTACTCACTCGAGTAAATGATTGCGTGTTGTGTGTGTAAAATCTTTCACTCAAACTTCGATGTATAATGACGATGATAATAATAATAATGATAATAATGGTTATTATTATCAGATAAATAATAATTATAGTAAGAAGAAAAGTAATAATTGAAGACTGAAGCAGACGCCGCTCCCCCAGATGAAGACCTTGAGAACGTGACGGCGTGGGAAAAGATGAAAATGAATAAATAAATATATAAATAAATAACCCGTGGGGTATAAGAGTCACTGATGGATTGAGAAGAATTGGCAGGGAGTTGCACCATTCTTGAGGGGAAATAAGACAGCGCCTCGAGGGCACATAGGGATGGAAGGGTGGGGGAGGCGGGGACACTGAGCAGCCCATCGGGACTCGCGGAGTGCGGGGAAGGAATGGTGATATAAACGTAGGAAGCGTGTGTTTTTTTACGTGAGCGAGAATAGCACTGCGTGTGTGTGTATATATATATATATATATATATATATATATATATAGAGAGAGAGAGAGAGAGAGAGATACTCACATTATTACTTTATATCTCCCAAACATTTTTTTTTTTTTTTTACAAAAAAAAAAATATTTTTATCACGGCATCTTTGAGAGTAAGAATAGACACTGAGCCCCCTGTTACTGCAAGGTATAAGTATCAAAACTTGGTATTTCTGGTTCATCATTGGTTAATATGGAAGTATCAGTGAGCATCTGGAGAAACAATACCAAAATTAACATTTATGTTTTATTCATCTGAATCTCGTTGTAGAATGTTTGAGTAATCAGAAAGTACTCAGCATTTTCTGCTTTCTGGCCATCCCTTAAGCTCAGGATACACCAATGATGTAAAGTATACTGACCGACCACAATTCCGCCTGTGACTAAGGAAAAGGTTGCACTCATGTCATCAACTACATATGTGTTCTACCCCTGCATGAGAAGAAATTACACTCCTTGAGAGCACACCGTGATAGTCCTGTCTTAGATAAGTAATTGGAGAGGGAACTAGGAGAACTATTTGGCAGTGGGTAGCACATATTCAGAGATCGACAAACGTGTAATAAAAAATCTAATCAACTTCAACAGCATCTGGGAAAAAGAAGAAGAAGAAGGGCTGCGTGGTTCTGTTGATATCAGCCTTTTTCTTGTGGAAGAAGAGAGGAAGAGTCATAGGTGAAAGTTAACAGAATCTGCATTAAGCTTCTGATTGACTGAGCTAAACAGCCAATCACAGCAATCTCACCCATCGACCAACATGTGACCTTGTAATGTGCTGTTTACTTCAGTCATCATGGCCGTCAAATTTTGGGCCTAAGGCAAAATATTGTAAAAATAAAGCAACAAACAGTACATCATTTGTTGTGTAGTTGTGAGAAAACTAACTCTCACATCCCCATGAAACACTTATGAATTTATGAATACAACACTCGTTATACTGTACATGAGGAAACATAGCATGTTTGATTGCTTTAAAGCTAATCTTTTTGCTACTTCTTTCAGAAGTGTAGCCTCCTCAGTGTAGCCTCCCTGCTCTAACACTGACAGGAGACTCTATGTAACACCTTTAATATTTAAATATGTAGCTACTTGCTCAATACAGTTGACGTCTTTTTAAAAGACTTTTTATTCACGTGCTTAATAAACTCACAGACACAAGTCAAGCAGCAGCCACAGGAATCATTCTAAATGAGTGAATATGACTTGATGCAAAAAACATATGTCAAAGGGCTGTCACCAAGTGTAAAATAAAAGATTTACAGCCCTTCACTGTTGTAGAGTCCTTTAGTTTAAACAGCCTGCCCTCTGGTGGTGAGGTAAGAAGAGCACTCAACACCACATCCCTGTTGTCAGGATTCATCCATATATTAATTTTCTAACACTTAATCTTCCATGAGGGTCATAGGGGGAGATGGAGCCAATCAAAGCCTACATAGGACCAAAGTCCAGTACATCCTGGACTGGTCGGCAGTATAATATAGACTGTCAAATTACAACCCAAATCCACAAATTGCCATCAGTTTCAAAATGATAATATTTTTCATGAAACCACTTTCAACATTTGATAGGTTGTTTATGTTCTATTGGGTATAAAATATGGGTTTATGTGATTTGTAAATCACTGTTTCTGCTTTATATACATTTTACACAGTGTCCCATCTTTTTTGGAACTGGGTTGTAACCTAATTTTTGGACTATGGGAGGAAGCCAGAAAACACAGACCCTTGTCAAATTAGGATCTAAACATGTGACCTTATTGCTATGAGGTAACAATGCTAACCACTGCGTCACCATGTCATCCATGGCAAGGTTTCCTGAATATTAAATTATAGAAATGTATTGGTATTGATATTAGGTGTGGTGTTCATAAAATCCTAATGACACCTTTCCCAAGTTACTGATAGAGGTACATTATAAAAAGGAACAATATTCAAATGTCAAATAATAGTCATGACAATGAACATAAAAAAGGCAGTTTCAACTGCTACTTTTATTATTTAACCCTGACACATTTTAATAAATATACTTCTGCATAATATGCTGATGTGACCTAGCTAACTTCTCAAGTGTAATTTGATATTGCAGAGCAGATGCACAAATGAAAAAAAGTATAGCTAAGTATAGGGTTAGGGTTAGGGTACACTCATGCACAGACACTTTTCATGAAGTAAAGACTTTTTAATTTCTGTATTTCACTGCCAGCTTTTCATCACTACAGTTAGAGCACATGAAAATGGTGCATGTTAATCTGCATGTTAACAGCCTGGAGGCTTAGGCTAATAACAAAACAAGCTAAACACACAGATAGTTTAAAGTGGAAAATTGTCCATTTCTAAGGGACTTTACAATCAAATAGGAGGGGGGATGTCATTGCAGTAATGGCTCGTTATTTACTTCTGGCATATCAATGAATTGATCTTTTCTGTGAAAGGACTGTGTCTGAGAAGACGGTCACAAAACTCCGCAGGAACAAGGATCAGCGCTGACTGGGACTATGAGATACTTCAGAATAAGACATGTAATGAGCTTTTAATGAAAGTGGATGAAATTTCTGATCTCTTGTGATGCCACCATTCATCAATTACTATGGCTTGTTAATGAAGTGGAAATTATAAATCACTTTTAACAATTAATCATCTATCCACATCCAAGTAAATCACATTTTGCCCTAGTGAGGATCTGCACTTCTTTTACCTTCTGTGACATACTGTAATTCACATTTCGCATATGGAATGATCTCAACAAAGAAGGTGGTGTGGAACTTGAAGACCATGTTTGTGTCATGACCCCTGGATTTATCCAGGCACTTTTCATTTGGACATTTATTCTATTTGGACTTCTTGTGATTCTTTTTTTCTTTACCTTGGGTTTTTAGTTCTCTGTGCTTGGTTTTCTGTTCATTGTTACCTGTTTAATTTTGTAGTTTTTCCTTGTCAAGGTTTACTTCCTGTCCTGCTTCCCTTTTGATTGCCCTTCCCTGATCTTTTTTCACCTGCGTCTTAATAGTTTCATCTGTGGCTGATCATCCCTGCCTTCCTAATGTGTTCAGTCTCTGTGATTCCCTGGGTCTTTAGTGATTAATTTGTTTGTTTCAGTTCAGTTTGTTGCTCTAGGTTTTCCCATGCATTCCCAGTCTTCTTTCCCATTTTTCTGTGTTTTGCTTTTTGCCCTTTTGTTACTTTAATCTATTCAAGACTTGTTTTGTAAATTTTTTGCAACCTGAATTTGTGTCCTTCATTTTCTAAATCTGTGGCAGTTTTTCCTGAGCCTGACCCGAGTCTGCTGAGGGCAGCTGGAAGCTTCATCATGTGGTACCACTTACAGTGGTTACCAAGAGAGTATATTATATGACACAATTATATTAAAAACACAGGAACTGCAACTGTAAATGGCACATTTTTATTACTTAATGACAACAACTCTATAAGATGCAAGAGTTTGTGGGTGTTAATCAAAATATTAGTCATTGTTAGTGTTCAGTGAAGTTATAATGAAGAGAGCCTCAAACTACTAAAAAAATGGGGACATTGAGGCATGTAGCCTTATGAATGAGATTTGATATTCTAAAACTGTTCCTCTTGACTCTGTTGACAGCCTTGGAGGAAAATGAACTGTGACTGACCACAGGGCAGTTCAAAGATGAGAAGGTGGATGTGCAAAAGTGGCCCTTAAGCACACAGTTTGCAATTACATTATTGGGACAACTGCCTCTACACTGCAAAGTTACCCTCAAAAATGGGGAAAATAATCACATAGTAAATGCACAATAGACAATGATCCGAAGCATACCTAAAAGTCTTGGAAGATACTAAAGTGGTCATCACAGTCACCAGTCTTGAATCCCTTTGAAAATAAAAAAGGCTGTTGCAGCAAGCAAAAATGAGTAACAGTAAACTGGAGGCCTTTACCGATGAGGAACGGGTTAAGATTCCTCAGGAACGCTGTTAGAAGCTGGTGTAACAGCAAAGGGTGCTCTACTAAGTACTAAGAATGATTGTCATGAAGGGGTTGAATAATTTTCAGACAGCAGTAGTCATTAAAAGTGGTATTCTGTGTTGAATTTAGAGAAACATCTTGTAATTTTACTTGTGTTGAGCTATTTAAATTGTTCTTGTTTGATTTGTTTATTGCAAACAGCTGCTAGTTTGCACATTTTGCCAGTAATTTTTATTGGAGGTTTAATAATTTTTATTGCAACAGTATGTCCTTAGAGTATTTTTTTCTGTGGGCTTCTATGTGGTACTACTGTGAAGCAGTAGAATTAAAAAGTTACTGCAAGATGAGGATGACCGGTTCTCAGAGTACTGCTAAAGTGAAAGCTAAACTGGCCCTAACACTCTTACATATTGGCACGTAAACCTTCTTTGTGGAAATAAATGAGACTGACAGTGGTAGCAGATCAGCGCATGATCAGTGTATAAGCTGTTTTGTTGGCAAGTAAATGCCCAAACCCTTCAAGCCAGAAGCTGGATTCATGTGTGGGTTGGGGTAGCTGTGAAGTTTTCCACTGCCTCGGCTCTGGAGCGGTATTAGTCTCCTCTGTGCTCTTCAACTACGGTCTTTGACATAAAAACATGAACATTTTCTCATTCTTCCCATATATGTTTATGTTAATATTAAGAAAATATTCCACAATAGCAGAGATGACTCTGATGAGTTACACTTTGATAAAATAACCAGACTTCTGCAGACTGAAGCTCTTCATGTGATTAATCCGGCGCAACAGTCAGTTTCATGTAAGAATGGTCTATTATACAGAAATAATAGATTGATAAATGAAGCTATTGAACAATTAGAATCAAGTATTAAACTAAGGAACTGGTCAATACTTAAGCTACTTTTGAAAACTCTTCCTCACAAACAAAACACATTATACATGTCTGAGAATAAGATCATTCATCCACAACACTGACAACAAATCTAAGGAAGTAAACACTGTTAACGTGACAACACTGACCTAGAGAAAACTACCAACAGAGACAATTACATGTAATACACTTTATCTATAAAGCTTGATTTATTACATAAGATAGAAGATATTTGCATTTAAATGAGTGTACTAAATTATTGTATATTGTAATCTTAACATGGTGGAAGGGTTTGTGTGTCCCAATGATCCTAGGAGCTCAGTTGCCCCTGGTAGGGTTACCCAAGGCAAACAGGTACTAAGTGAGGGACCAGACAAAGAGCGGTGTTGGAGCCATTTTTTCGATCAATCGAGTGATATTAGTGTATGTTTGTTTATTTGTACTTTTTAGTTCATTCGATTTTTTGATGCATGTTAGAGTTTAGAGCCAACACATGCACACGCTCACACAATCCACACATAACCAACTGGACAGACTCCAATCAACATCAACAAACCAAGTAAGTGCAGTAACAAAGAAAACTCGAAGCACGTAAAAGATCTTTCGATGGCAAAAAGGCTTTAGCTAAGCACCACAATAAGAAGCTATTGACCTAACATAAGTAAAAGACTGTTCTCATCTGGATTGGATTCGAGTTGAAACTGAACGGATGCTAATTGAAGAATGATCGATGCTCCGCTGCAAAGAAATAAAAACACTGTTTGAATGTACCGCTATACTGTTGTACTGCTGTTGTGTGTTGTGCTGCTTATTATGGGATGTCGATCTGCTCAGTTTAAAGCTCATGTGTGTGAAAATTAAGAAACATGAAATATATATACAGAAATATGTCGAACCATTCAAAGTGTAGTAAAAAAAAAAAAGGCAACTGGACTTAGTTGAATTTCTTGAAGACGTTTCGCCTCTCATCCAAGAGGCTTCTTCAGTTCTGTTTGACTGGTGGAGAGTCTGGGACTTATAAACTCTGTCAGGTTCTTGGTCCATGGGGTGTGGTTTGGATAGGAAAGGGGTTGTGAGTCATCAAGGGTCGTTGAATGTTGTCTTTTGTCTGATTTAGTTTCACCTGAGTCAACAACTGTATTTGACTTTGAGTGTGAATGTGTGTGAAACCTCCTGGGGAGGGAGTCCAGAACAGCACTGTAGGTGGCTGATAGCTGGTGTCTCAGCCCACCTCCCTTCTTATGGTGAGGTGTTTTGTCACCTTAAGAAAACCAATTTGGTATATGCGGTTCAGTGCAGTGAGGCCTGCAACGATTTGTACATTGGAGAGACAAAACAACCTCTCCACAAACGCATGGCCCAACACAGAAGACAGACCCACTCAGGACAGGACTCAGCAGTCTATCTACATTTACACCAGACAGGACATTCGGTCCAGGACAGTAATGTTCAGATTTTTGGCCAGGGAGGACAGATGGTTTGAAAGAGGAGTGAAAGAAGCCATCTTTGCCAAACTGGAGAAACCAACTTTGAACAGGGGAGGTGGGCTGAGACACCAGCTATCAGCCACCTACAGTGCTGTTCTGGACTCCCTCCCCAGGAGGTTTCACACACATTCACACTCAAAGTCAAATACAGTTGTTGACTCAGGTGAAACTAAATCAGACAATAGCCAATAACTAACCACTCAGGTGAAACTAAAACAGACAATAGCCAATATCTAACGACCCTTTGACGACCTAACGACTCATCTAACCTTTTAGTTAACAACTCACAACCCCTTTCCTATCCAAACCACACCCCATGGACCAAGAACCTGACAGAGTTTATAAGTCCCAGACTCTCCACCAGTCAAACAGAACTGAAGAAGCCTCTTGGATGAGAGGCGAAACGTCTTCAAGAAATTCAACTAAGTCCAGTTGCCTTTTTTTTTTACTACACTTTGGATACCATGACCTGGATGACTGAGAATCTTCACAGACATGTCGAACCATTTGAAACCAATTGAAAGGGTAACAGATGTTGAAAAAAAAACTGCAAATAAAGCTGAAGAAAATAGAGATTTGAAGAAGAAAAAGGATGGGAAACTCACAAAGAAGGTCCTTGACGCTAAACTTGATAATAAACAAAAGATAAGGAAAGCTAAACTTGGACAGCTCACAAGCAAAATAAATGTTATTGAACCAATGTTACAAGACTTCAGCAATGCAGAACATGTGAGCCAACAATTTCATGTCTTTAATAGAACTGCATCAGACTTTAAGGCTCTTCACCACAGTCTACAAACATTACTCTCACATGAAGAAAGGGCAGTGGAATGTTCCAAAGGCACAGAAAATGGAAGAATTTTATGACAGAGTGACATCATGGTTGAAGAAGGTTCCACCTGTTATTGCCACACCCACATAAGAAGCTCCACATTTACAAATGCACATGCAAAGTGATGACACGGTTTCTGTTGGTGTGGGTAGCAGAAGATCTGTGAGAACCAACTCATCTTCATCCTCCCTTCCCCTGCAAGCAGAAGCCAAGAAAGCAGCTTTAATTGCTCGTGCTGCTGCACCTAAAGAGAAACAAGAGCTCGACAAAGCAGAAGCAAAAATAAAGGCACGAAAAGAGGCACTGGAAATGGAGGAAATGGAAATCGCTGCTACAAATGCAGAGCTAGAAGTATTGTCTTCTCTGGACACTGAATCTAAACCTGTGTCAACATCCAGAGTCCCAGAGCATTTAAAGTCAATGTCAGATGTCCCTCCAAATAAGAGTTTGTTGATGATGAAGGGGAATATGTCATTGATGATGAGGAGGATATTGATGATGATGATGATGATGATGAAGATGAACACCATCCCTTGGAGTCTGCTAGCAATGCTGTTCCTAGTGGCCACCCACGTACAGTGCAGAAAAGGAGTGAGAGGCAGGTTAATAGGCCAGTATCAAGGAGAAGAATGCCTTCAGGACTACAGCAGAGTGAAGGTATATTGGACATTATGAGGAAACAAAATGAAATCACAGAAATACTACTACTACTACTAAAGGAACAAAGACAGGTTCTCTTACCACCCCAAGAGATTCCTGTATTTAAAAGTGACTCTTTACAGTTCATCACTGTCATTATTGCTTTCGAACAGTGCATCGAAGAAAAAATAAATAATGACCGTGACTGACTATTCTTCCTAGAGCAATTTACAGATGGCAAACGAAAGGCTATAGTATGAAGCTGCCTGCACATGAGCCCACAAAGAGGAATCCAGAAGATTGCTAAAGAAGCACTTCAGAAACGACATCTTGATAACTACTGCATATCAGCAAAAGGCTCTACACTGGGCTCCAATCAGATCAGAAGATAGCAAAGCCCTACACGATTATGCTCTGTTCTTGAGAGAATGCTGCAACACTATGGACACTGAGATCCTGGAGGATATGAACAACCCTTTCCACCTCAGAGCTGTAGTTTCAAAATTACCATTCAAGCTTACAGAGAAATGGAGGTCTGTAGCATATGATTATCATAACATTAACAACAAAAGATCAAGTTTAAGTGACTTGTTGATTTCCAGGATAACCAGGATCAAAGACTAACTAAAGATAAGCAATTGCCACCTAAAGATAAGCAGTTCCCAGCTAGAAGCACAAGTTATAAGTCGTTTTCAGCCCCCTCTCACAAGAGTAGTTTTGTCACTGTAGCAGGAACACCTGAAAGAGTTGAATGTCCAGACTACAGTACTTACCCATCCCGCTCAGCCAAGATGTCTCTTCTGTAAGGGAGAGCACAACACAGAAACATGCAAAGAACACAATATGAAGAAGTACACTTTTCAAGAAAAATGGATTATGTTTTGGTTGTGTAACTAAAGGTCATATGAGTAAAAACTGCAAAAAAGAGAATGACATGCAAAATATGCCAAAAGAAGCATCCAACCATTTTACATATCGAAAGGACTGAGAAAAAGGAGAAGAAAGAAAACACAAGGCAAGAGAAACCCTCAATTAGCAGTGCCCTTGTGTCTATGGAAAGATCTGTCCATACTGGGGCTGGAGACCGACAGAAACTGGCAATCATTCCTGTGCAGGTCAAGTTAGAAAATTTGAACCACAGACTGAAAACATATGCCTTTATCGACCCAGGTAGTACTGGAAGTTTCTGCACGGAAACCTTGGGAAAAATGTTGCGTGTTAAAGCTACACCCAGTAGAATCCTGCTGTGAACATTGGGACAGGAAAAAGTGATTGCCATTAATGTGGTTAGTGGACTTGAAGTGTCAAGAATCGAAGGAGATTAGGGTTATTTACCACATGTGTACATCCAAGAAAAGATCCTGGTAACGAGGATATAAAAGAATGGAGCTACCTAAAAGAGGTTAAGCTGCCATATATCGATGCAGATATTGGACTCCTGATTGGAAATGATATACCCCAGCTAATGGAACCATGGACGTCATCAACAGCCAACAGCCTATGCTGTTACACAAGAATTGGATGACACAAGAATTGGATGGGTGGTTAATGGTCTCTTGCATGAGAACGCTGCAGACACAAAAGGTCCTAATCATGTTTCAGTAATCGAATATCAATTGTCAACAATTTTCTTGTATAGCTGTATAATCATGACTTCCCAGAAACAAAGTACGAAGAGAAGACACAAATGTCTATAGAGGACAAGATGTTCCTGGAAATTATGTCCAACTCTGCAAAACTATAAAACGATAAAAAAATGATATAACAATGCCAAACAACCGCCTGCTAGCAGAGCAGCATGCACTATCATTAAAACGAAAGTTCCAAAAGGACCCTGAATTCCAGCAAGAATACAGTAACTTCATCAAGAATGTAATCGTACAAGGCCATTCAGAAATTGTGCCACATAACCAACTACAACAAGAGGAAGGCAAAGTGTGGTATCTACCGTATCATGGTGTGAGACATTCAAAGAAACTCAATCTTCACGCTGTCTTCGACTATTCGGCCAGTTTTCAAGGAACATCACTAAATGACAAGCTCCTGCATGGCCCAAACCTGACTAACACTCTTTTGGGAGTATTGCTTCGCTTTCGACAGGAGCCAATAGCATTTATGACAGACATTGAGGCGATGTTTCATCCCACAGCAAGACAGCAACTTCTTTAGGTTTCTGTGGTGGCTAAATGGCGACTATAGCGGTGCACTTGTTTGGAGCAACTTCATCTCCAAGTTGTGCAAGCTACGCCTTGAAACGGACTGCTGAAGAAAACAAACAAGTTCACAGCAGAAGCCATCCACACTGTGAAAAATAATTTTTACGTAGATGATTGCCTCAAGTCTGTGTCATCCGAGATGGAAGGTATTTCTCTGTCAAGAGCTTCAAACCTTGTGTGCCCAAGGTGGGTTTTGTCTAACCAAATGGATAAACAACAGCTGAGTCGTGCTGAGTTCAATCCCTGAGGCAGAAAGAGCCAAAGAAATCAAAGAACTCAACCTAGATCAAGAGCACTTACCAGTAGAAAAAGCTCATCGGGGGCCTCCCTCCCCTGTGGACTGGGGGTGGGTCTTGCTCTTTCACTGCAGTGGTACTCCCGGGGTCCCACGGGATGGCCCTGCCTGGACAGGCCTGGCCGCTTCTCGGCTGGGGATCAGGGTGTGACGGGGGAGTGTGGGGCTGCCAGTCAGGAAGCTGAAACCCTACGCGGGTGAGCGCTCCTTCTCGCCCCCTATGTAGCCACCCCAGGACTGGTACATTCCCACACATATACACTAGGCATTGGGGGAGGCGCGGTTGGGCCGGTGGGGGGGTTGGGGGGTGGGTGCACCACATGGTGGCTTCACTCCCCATCTTCTCCCCTGTTTGGCGGCTGCTAGCCCTCAATTTTTATTGCACAATAGACACTAGGGTATGTGGGAACGGGATGTGGCATGTCGACAGCTCCACTGTCTGCCAGTGGAGGGTCTGTGCCACATTCTCTAACCCCCAGTTTTAATTGCACATTAGACATAACATAACATACTCACCCCACACATGACACACACACACAGACACACACCACCAGGCCCTGATGGGTGATGGCAGGGGGGTGGGCAGGAGCGTTCACCCGGATCCCCACCTCCTCCCTGGTCCTCGGCTGGGTGGGGATGGCTGTGGCGGCCCCGGGTTGCTGCTGGTTGTGGGGGGGTCTGGCCCTCCCTCCCTCGCCAACGATGGGTGCTTCGACTCCTGGATGCCTGGACACTGCGGGGTCGGACGTGGTGGGCCTTTGGACCCCTGGCCCTTCCCTGTACTTGGGGGGTCTGGCCACGGGCCAGTCTAGGGATCTGCCCATCTCCTGTCCCCTTTGGGGCCCCTGGGGATCTTCCGTAGGCCTCTGCCCACTCTTCCCTGGGGGGGGGCGTGGCTGACCTTGGGGTGGCCGTATGGGTGGCCCATTGGGGGCCGGCTCTGGGCGGGGAGGACTTCTGCCCGGCATCCTCCTGTCCGGCCATCTGCGGACAGAATCTGAGAAATGTCTGATGTTGGACAGTCGCTATATGTGAATACAAAGACAAACCCTGTGGACTACGTATCCCGAGGTCTCATTGCTGCAGAATTTCTCAGCTGTCAGTCTTGGAAGAATGGTCCAGAGTTCTTACAAGACGAAGACTTGTGGCCCAAATCCTGTGCCGACCTTGGTCCGATAGCAACAGATGATCCTGAAATCAAAGGAGAGTCACAGCCAATTTCATTCAAACAGAAGAGGAAAATCCTGTTAGCCATTTGATAAACCACTATTCAACCCTAGACAAGCTTAAGAGAGCTGTGGCATGGTACTTGAAGCTCAAAATACTTCTGCTACAACTACACAAGGAAACAGAGCAACAGAGACAAAGAATTCTAGTCAAGGCTTAAATGACGGTACTCAAGGAAAAAGCTAGGAGCACAACAGCTCACTTTGGAACACTTGACCAAAGCTGAAACAGCAATCATACAGTTCTGTCAGAGAGTTTCAGAAAAGAGATTTCTTGTCTACAAGGAGGAAGCACTCATGTAAAAAGAGACAGCTCAATCTACAGGTTGGACCCCAAACTTGATCAGAATGTGTTGAGAGTGGGTGGAAGATTGAGCAAATCTGCACTGCCAGAAGAGGCAAAGCACCCCACTACACTCCCAAAGATCCATCACATGTCCAAACTTGTTCTTCATAGTATACAGCAACAACTGGGACACAGTGGTAGAACTCATATGCTTTCAAGATTGAGAGAGAAATACTGGATTCCATGTGCCAACTCAATGGCAAGAAAAATAATCTCTGAGTGTGTAATATGTAGATGCCCCAACGCATCAGTTGCTGAACAAAAAATGACAGACCTGCCAAAGGACAGGCTAACACCCGATTAGCCACCATTTACTTAAACTGGTGTAGATTATTTTGGACCTATGGAGATCAAAAGAAGACGTAACATTGTCAAGAGAGTCATTTTACCTGTCTCAGTTGCAGAGCAGTCCATTTTGAAGTGGCCCATTCTGTGTTTTTAGACGTTTTATTGCAAGAAGAGGCAATGGAATAGAATCGCATTCGGAAAAACTTTGAAAAGGGAGACATTGTATTAATAGCAGACAGCAGCGCACCAAGAGGATTCTAGATGTTAGCTCAAGTTATTGAAGCAACACCAGATTCAAGAGGAGAAGTGTAAAGCTGAAGACAAAAACTAGCATCCTAGAGAGGCCCATCAACAAACTCTGTTTGTTGGTGCCGCATTCAGGATGATCGACTAAGGAACAGGCTTGAACATGTACATCTCACATTTAGATTGCATTACACATGAATGTTTGCCTCCATATTTTTATAGTTATTATTATTACTGTAAGTCCATAACAATAGGGGCCGGTATGTTGGAGCCATTTTTTACTTCATTTTTAGTTACTCATTTAAGTTTATGAGAAATGTCATCACCTGGTGTTGACCAGTGTTATTAACGAAAGGCCGTTATAATCAGAGCACTAGTTGCATGCAGGTGTGCAAACAAACAGCGAATGCTGAGAGATTGAGAGAGCACACAGTCTTTCACTGCTTTGCTCCGCTTTGCTTTACTGCTCTGATCTGTTTGTGTTGATACTCGAAACTTACTGACACAATATAGAACGCTACTTTTTTGGATCACAATCAATCGAGTGATATTAGTGTATGTTTGTTTATTTGTACTTTTTAGTTAATTCGATTTTTTTGATGCATGTTAGAGTTTAGAGCCAACACATGCACATACTCACACAATCCACACATAACCAACTGGACACACTCCAATCAACATCAACAAACCAAGTAAGTGCGGTAACAAAGAAAACTCGAAGCACGTAAAAGATCTCTCAATGGCATAAAGGTTTTAGCTAAGCACCACATTAAGAAGCTATTGACCTTACAAGCGATTCACCAAGACCTCCTATGATGAGCAACACAAATGGACACTCTCCCTCGCCTGGACGGGGGTTACCAGGGTCCCCCTCTGGAGCCAGACCTGGGGGTGGGGCACAATGTTTACCAGGTCACAAAGCGATGGTCTTTGGCAACTTCATCTGCAATCCTTCACATCAATGCTTCCATATTTCTTTAGATATAACCATATTAACTATGCAAGGTGGGGAATAGTTTACATCAGTGAGATGCACAATCTTCCAGCTGAAGTGGAAGCAGAGTTTGAACAAGGCACACTAATGTCATAGCCTAGCCATTCTTATGGCGGCTATTTTGGAAAAAAATGTGAAATGCACATGGATTGGCAATTAATAAATAAAATAATAAAAAAAAACGTTAAATGCATAGGCCTATAGGAAAAGTTTAATGACCTTGAAGTTATCAGAGGTCATGTGTGGTTTTGCAAATGAAAAAAGTGAATTCAGCACCCCCATATTTACCAAACAAGGCCATTTGCTAACTTAATTCATCATTTTAGTACATTTCATTGCTTATGAAGCTGAGAAACTGGGTTCAGCTGGGACGCTTACAGCCCCGAAGATCAATGACCTCTAGAGGTCACCAGAGGTCAGATAGAGTTTGTAATATTGCAGATTTGAGTTTAGCACACCTAAATTGACAAAGACTGGTTACCAACTTTGTCTCAAAAATGCCTGAGGGTGTCACAGTTCTGGATTTTGGCACCAGTCTATCAAGGCTCTGGATGTTGTAGGGCAGTCTTGGCTGACATGCCTCTGCAACATTGTGTGGACATCGGGGGCAGTGCCTCTGGATTGACAGACTAGGGTGGTGGTCCCCCTCTTTAAAAAGGGGAATCATATTCTTCAGCCTCCCTGGTAAGGTCTTTTCAGGGGTCCTGTAGAGGAGGGTCCATTGGGTAGTCAATTCTCAGATTCAGGAGAAGCAATGTGGTTTTTCCTGGTCGTGGAATGTGGACCAGCTCTACACTCTCAGCAGGGTCCTAGAGGGTGCATGGGAGTTTGCCCAACCAGTCTACAGTGCTTTGTTGACTTGGAGAAGGCATTTCAAACATGTCCCTTGGGGAGTCCTGTGGGGAGTCCTCCGGGATTATGGGGTACCGGACCCTTTCAAAAGGGCCATTCGGTCCCTGTACGACTGTTGTCAGACCCTGGTCCGCATTGCCAGCAGTGTTGGATTCGTTCCCAGTGAGAGTTGGACTCCGCCAGGGCTGCCCTTAGTCACCAACCCTTTCTAGACTTCTAGACTCTAGATTTCTAGACGCAGCCAGGGCGTTGAAGGGGTCCGGTTTGGTGGGCTCAGGATTGGGTCTCTCCTTTTTGCAGACAACGTGGTCCTGTTTGCTTCATCAGGCCATGATCTTCTAGCTTTTGTTTCCCTGGTCAATTGTCACTCCCCTCAAACTTACAAGAACATGCCAACCTTCTGTAATTATCATGTTAAAAATTAAGAAATCAGCACTGCCTGTAGCAAATCTAATATCGTGTTTGGAAAGCCAATAAGGAAAAAAGATTGAAATTCAAAGTTGGGCAAATTGAAGTCTGCTTTATAATGAATGTGTAGGTTGTATTTCAGAGGAATTCACACTGAGAGGCCATCCAAACGTAATGGGTTTAGGTGATTATGCATACTTTATTGTCGGAGAGGCACTACATCCAAATGGAAAGCGCATTTTAGGGGACCTGAAATGGTATTTGTCCACAGGGACTTTTTAAAAAAAAAGTGTTGAATATTAACAGTGTTCTTCTGGGAAGCAAACAAGTCCAGTCTCCTACAGCTACTACATAAGAAGACTATGACCTGGATGACTGAGAACCTTCACAGAAAAGATTAACAGTAAAACTAAATCATAAATTCAAGGGAGGAGAAAAGAAAACGTTCTGAGTTTCTGAGACTATTTTTTCTTCAATGAACAATACAGTTGAATGAATGTTCTGCATACAGTGAGCTGCTCTGCACATCCACAGCTCATACTTGCTGCATGCTGTATGTATGCTGTGCACTGTGCCTCTGTGTGTGTCTCTGACTCTCTGCCTGCAGTAAATACAGTTAGATGAAGTTCACGCATGTGGCAGAACTGAACATTTCCTTCTCTGAAACTATTTAGGATTATGACAGAAAGTTGCTGTTTTGAAAAAAATAAAGCTGCTGGGGATCTGTGAAGTCTCTAAATATCCCCATGGAAACAGCACACAACACTGTTGTTTGGTCTGTTTGCTTTGTGATGAATTGTATTTCCTTTATATATTTCCCTTTCCTTCCCCTGGCTCAGCTCATTCTGTCTCTGTTTCTGTTATTATATCTGTAATGTGTATCATGTTTTCTTTTCTGTGTTTGGATCCTGAAATTATGTCATCATTACAGGCAACTTTTTTTAAAACGGCAAAGAAAAAGATGTTTATATTTTGTGCCTTATCTGTTTGGATGTGGCCTGAGGTTTATGGCATCAAGCATTTCACACTACATGACTGTCAGACCAGTTTTACAACCATGGAACCATTGGACCAACCATCCTCCAAAGCATTATACAGCTGGGGATGAAATTATTAGCCCCCAATGAAAATTCCATTGTTTTAAGCATCTCCCACGCACTGTTAAACAGTCAAAGAATTTTTAACACAGTTTATTTAAACATCACAAATTGTGTGAAATTTTCATGTGGGGAGCTAATAATTTTGTCCTCAAATGTCCCTCACTCTGACTCTCATTTCCAGCATGCTGCAAATTTTATCTAAAGAAAAGTACAACAGTGCCAGCCACCATGATCATAACTGAGGATGAGGTGAAGGTGACTGAAAACTGAACAATAAAACACAGATTCATCAGAGGTAAGAAGGAAAAGGGAAATACAAAAGAATGACAAAAGTTTCACAGTCAACCTGTAGATGGGAAAAAGTTGGCCTGGATTTTTCCATTGTTCCTGTGTCACTTCTCAGGAGAAAAAAAACAACTGTATGTCCTAATCCAATGGCTGGATGCTCCAAAGTGTGTGTTTGTTGACTGGATGTAACAATTTGTCACATTGCAGTGATGTAGGCTATACCATTTCATTTCAATTCTCCAACTCCTTTAAGTGCGGCGGATATTTGCTCAGGTGCAAATGTTTGGTGTATCCTTTGTGGTCAACCATATCCCAGAATTTTGCTGATCCCAGCAAAATTCTGGGATCTGCCACTGATCCCAGAATCAGTGGCAGATCATTCCAACATACACACAAAGAAATGCAAAAAAGAGCCCACCTGGTGCACCATAGTATTTATGTGCTGAAGAATTTATGTGCTAAAATGCACATAAATTCAAGTATTGGGCTTTAAGGCACTTGGTGAGCTAATGCTATATATTATTGAAAAACAAAATATATCTTATTTGTATCATTATAGATGTAATTTACCTCGAAAAGCTTGCAACTAGCTGCTGCAGTGCTTGGTTGGCTGCCAGCAGCGTACTATATTACTTAAAGTATCAGTGTAACTTATAATCTTTAGGAATTGTAAGGCTAACTCAGGTTTACAGAGCTATGGTGATTTCATGATGGAGTTTCCCATCAATCTACTGGCTGAGTAGAGAGGCAGTCATTTCCTTTTAGCTTGGCTCTTCATGTGGGAGCCTGGCCCTTCCCCTGGGGCACACATTCTTCCACATATACTACAGTGAGTTTTGTCCTTTGTTGAGGTTGAGGCCATGTGTAAGGCAACCCTGGCAGGTACAGCTTTGTTGTTCGGAGTGTGCTTCTCCTAGCCTGACCTACCAGGAAGCAGGCAGTTTGAAATCAATGTTTCTCTCTCTCCTATCCGATGTGTTGGCTAGAATAGGTACCATTGGACGTACCATACATGCATACAGGAGGACCAGGTCTATCAGTAGGGAAATTTTCCTTAGCCTTGCTGAGATAAGCTTCTACCTTTCTGCAGCATGCAGATGCAGTTTAATGTCATGCCCAGGACCTAGGTAATTTGATATGGTATATGGATCTAGATAATGTTCATTCTTTGCACTGCACCAGCAGATCAGACAAGTAGGAGACAGAGCCCAGTTGAGCACCACAGTGCTGCTGTTTCCAATATTGCAGATGGCCAGGGGAGTGGACCCTGAGAAAACGTAGCTGTGATGACTCATAGGGGCCTGCATATCCACCAGGGGAAAGCAAAGTGCGGAGGAACGAGCCACATGCAATCTTGCCTTGCACTGGCAGATCAGACAAGTAGGAGACAGCGGTTGAGCACCACAGTGCTGCTGTTTCCAATATTGCAGATGGCCAGGGGGAAGAAGAGCACCTTTCCCAGCAGCAGGAGCACAGATAGCATCTAGTGCCCACCCCACAGAATGAGCATCAGAAAGAGACCCCTAGCAGTGAACCCCTGACACAAACAATAAGGAAGAGACCAATCCGAGAACCTAGTCAAGTGGCATGGAGAAGTCTCGACCAAGAGCTGCATATCATCCTTGGAAAATCTCTGCGAGGCAGCATAACCACCTAGCTGAACCTCTTCATTAACATCATATACGAAGAAGGCAAGGAGAGAATTGGCATAATGGTGTGAAGGAAGAACATCTCCAGGGAGCCAGGGAGGTAAGAAAAGGAGATACTCCTCTGGTAAAGGAGAGACAGTCACTCAGGAAGTCCTGGAGACTCTGAAGGCACTCTGGGTCCATATCAGAGATATGCTTGCGACCTAATGAAGGGCTGAGCAGATCCGGAGACAGAGAAGCAAGAAACAGAAAGAGAGGGCAAGGTTCTTCCAGGACCCCTTTAAGTTTGCCAAGAGCCTACTTGAGGAGAAAAAGAATGGGAAGTTGGAAGCCACTGCACAGGAGCTTGGGGAGCACATCAAAAGTCAACTAGGTGACCATGAGAAGAACATGCCACTTGGTTCGCCAGGACATGTGCCTCGCCCTGCTGAGTCCGAATCTCAGTTCGACACAACACCACCAAGGAGGGCTGAGATTAGGCAGGTGGTAGACAAGGCAAGATCCGCCTCAGCACCAGATACGAACAGCGTGGCCTACAGGGTATATAAGAGCTGCCCGATGGTGCTGAAGGTTCTTTGGAAACTGATGAGAGTGGCCTGGAAGACTTAAGTCATCCCATCAGAGTGGACCAAAGCAATGACTACCTTCATCCACAAAAAAAACAGGATTCCTGTAACATCAACCAGTTCAGAGGAATTGCCCGACTGAATGTGGAAGGGAAGATTTTCTTCTGAGTGGTGGGGAAGAGAATGACCAGCTATCTCCTAGAAAATAGCTATATCGACACCCGCTGCCAGAAGGCAGGCATCCCAGGATTCCCTGCCTGTGTGGAACACTCGACCATGATTTGGAACTAAATTCAGACAGCCAAGAGGGAGAAGTCAGACTTGCATGTCATCTGGCTGGAACTGGAAAATGCCTATGGTTTTGTCCCCCATCAGCTTATCACCTTTGCCTTAGAGTTGTTCCATATCCCAACCTGCATCCAGAATTTGGTATCCAACTACCTCAGCAGTTTCCAAGTCTGCTACACCACGCAGGAAGCTACCGCTAGCTGGCATCAGCATGAGAAAGGCATTGCAATGGGCTGTTCAATCTCCCATCTTCACGGCAGCCTTTAAAGTGATCCTGACTGGTGGTAGGCAGATGTTCAAGGAGTAAAGTCAGGCCAACGACTACCAGCCTTGCAGAGTTACATGGAGTTACATGGAGGATGTAACAAGCCTTCTCCAAACCTTAAAGAGGTTCCTCAGATGGGCCAGAATGAGAATCAAACCAGCAAAGTCTCGCTCCAGAAGGGGCCAGGAAGGACCTCATCTCCTTCACAGTGGATGGAGAAAGGATTCCACGGCTGGCTAAACAACCTGTCCGAAGCTTGAGAAGACTGTAAATGGCCGATCTGTCTGACAACCATATGCCTGCCAATGTCACAGAACAGCTTACTGATGGCCTGGAGAGGATTGACACACAGATAAATTGTTGGCAGGACACAGTCAGGGAGAGCTGGCTTGGGGTGGGGAACAGCCCCTAAGTTTTGGTCAAAAGCCACAAGAAAGCAGAGGAAAGACCTGGTGATTGAAGAGGTGGTCAGGAGTGAGGAGGAGCAATACAAGGTCAAAGCACTCAGCCAGCGCAGGAAGGATGTTGGACAACCTGGGAAGGAGTGGTTGACAGGACCAAGTGGTCCAGCGCTGGTCCATGTGGAAGATGCCCCAAGCAAGTTTAAATTTCCTCATTTGGGCCACCTATGACACTCTCCCCACACAGTAATCTGAGTCGGTGGTACGGCTCGGAGGAACTGTCATCGCACATCCCGTCCAGTTGCTAGACAGCTCTTGCTCAGGGTCCGTGCAGGTGGCGCCACGACCAGGTCCTGGCAGAAGTCCTCGAGGCACGGAGGCTGGAAGTGGCCAAAGACCATCCTCCAACAGCATGGAAGCAGATCCATTTTGTTGGGCAAGCGGCAGGGGCTCAAAACATCACCCAGAGGGAGAGAAGATCACTGTTATCACCGGGATGTGACTGGAACTTAAGAGTGGACCTTGATCGGCAGCTCAAGTTCCCGTCAGAGATAACTATGACCTCTGAGACCAGACATCATCCTGTGGCCTTTGAGAGGAAGAAGGACAAATACACTGAGCTGGCAGCCGAGTGTCAAGAGTCAGGGTGGTCGACCTTCATCTGCCCTGTGGAGGTTGGCTGCAGGGGGTTCATTGGAACGTCCATCCAGCACCTTCTGAAGAACGTAGGAGTGACTGGGCCAAAGATGAAAAAGTGTTGTGGAAATTTCGTGTGTTCCCGGGTGAGAGAGAAAAAAAGAGTTTTGAGAGTCCACCAGATTGTCTTTTGTGTTTTATTCTGCAGAAGGAACAGGTTTACAGAGCACAAGGTTGTCTGTGAAGGAGTTCAGAATTGTGGATTGAATCACAGCTTCTTATAGGCAAAAGGCTACACAATAGGAGGGTATATGTCCATAAAAGGCAGAAGTAGTTAAACCCAAAATAAATCAAATGGATGGTCGAATGATGAAAGTGAGGGAGGTAAGCATTTTGTATTCCTTTGGAGAAAGTGGAGACTGGTGCTGACTGGCACTGCTGATAGCGCAGGCCTCCTCAGTAGAAGATATAATGGAGCATATATGTTAAAAACATGGTAAAAACATGGTTGGTATTATGAAATTATATTAGATATAAAATCTGTAATTTTCCATTACAGAAGGCATCCAAGGACTTGGCAGAGGAGGCAGAAAGAGCCAGCTTCTGGCTGTGGCTGAGAAGGAAGAACATGTCTTGGGGGAAGACAAGGGTCCTTGGGGTAGCTGCAGGGGGCAGCAGGGAGACGACCCTGCTGTTGCTCCACCATGAGATTGTCTAGGAATAATGGAGTGAAACATCAATGAAGGGTGGCTCCCGGCTGACGACCCTGCAGCTATCCCATTGGCACTGTCGGAGGTGCATCAGACGGAAACGCCCTGCAGGTAGCTCTTACCTGTGCTTTCAATTTTGAATTTTCATTTATCACCTGCATCGTTTGGAGGATCCAGCCCATGGATTGGGACATAGCTCATAGTATTTTTATGATGAAAAAAAATGTACAAGCCTGTTACAGCACTTAATGCTTTTAATATGAAGGTTCAAAAATAAAATGCTAGTATTTACTGTCACTTTGTATAGTGCTCCACAGATCATGTTGTGTTATCTTAGCCTAGAGAGGCCCATTGCACAAAGGAGTTGCATTATTTGTCTAACTTCTGTGTATTTTGGAGTGTAACATCAGTTAAATCAACTGGAGTTTCATTTACCATTCACTTTTAAAGTCAGATGCACCTGTATGAGGCACACTGCTGTGGGAAATGTAGGAAATTGGAGAACAAATACAAATGATGTTGTTTTACATTTAAGGCAACACAAGGGGCACTTTACTTATTATTTCCATTCTTACCTGAATCAGCAGTTGAACAATGTATTCATGGAGAGGAGGAAAAGACAGAACAGCAGCTGATATAAGTCCTGTAACCTCACTTTTGAGACCTTAAAAGAGGGACCTGTGTGTTTTGCCCACAGGAGCAGCCTGCAGTTCCTGCAGCAGGCACCCCCTTGCAATAATTGTGGACCCTCTGCTTCCACCTTCTTCTGATCCTCTGTCCCATCAGCAATTCAATTAGACTGCACAGGATAAGGAATTGCACCGACATTCAACCTGCATATAACTTATGAGGAGGAGAAGGAGGAGGACGAGACAGGGTACTTCACTTATCTATGCAGACGAATCTAATGCACCATTTAAATAACCAAGAACACACTATACAATTGAATTTAGATGTTTTTGCCTCAAGATAGCAATGTTTCAAAAATGCACCTGACACCAACTCATTTTAAGACCACCACACCCACTGGTTTACTGATGAACCTGAACTCATTTTATGCCCACACATCATGAATGCTGGGCATCAATTGGAAACCAGTATTGTCAGCTTTGCTATGGTGTGCTGTGCTGTGCTGTGCACTGCACTGGACTGGGTGTAAGATCAAGCCTCAGACTTGGAACCTACTCTTGTGACAAAATATTTAGATGTCCACTCTTGTCTCATTCCCAGGCAACCTTTTTGTTTCTGGAGGGCACATCTTTCCATAGAAAACAATTCTGCAAACCCTTCTTGAAAAAACTAGCAAGAAGCAAGAAGTTTATGTATATTTCAGAGGACTGACAGAATATGCTATTAAGTGTATTAATCAATCATTTATTTAAATTTGTGCATACTAATGACATTTGCTGGAAAGACAAAATCTTCTTCCTGCTTCTCTTTTTAGGGGTCGCCACAGTGGATCATCTGCCTTCATCTTGCCCTATTCATTTTGTTGTCTTCTGTTACACCAGCTGTCCTCATGCCCTCCTTCACAAAATCCATGAACCCTCTTTGTGGTCCTCCTCTTTTCATCCTGCCCAGCAGATCCAGCTTCCACATCCTTTGTCCAATATAATCACTATCCCTCCTCTGCACATGACCAAACATTTCAACCTTACCTCTTTTACTTTATCTCCAAACCACATTTCTAATCCTGTCCATCCTGGTCCCTCTCTGTGAAAATCTTTTTCTGCCACCTCCACCTCCAACTTGACCTTGCCTTTCACTTGGGCTGCTATCCTTGTGTCACACATCACCCATCATGCATCATGACTGTGTTAAATTCAACTTACCAGTGTTGGGGGACAACACTTATTGGCAATAATTTGATTGTTAATAATAACAAAATAATAATTATTAATAATTATTATAATAAATAATTCTTGTAATAATTATTTGTTTATTAAATATTTTTGAAAACTCAATGAAAAATCAATATGGGACACCACCCTGACAACAGGGAAAAACAATCAATTTATGCCTTTAAAATCAGTCTTAACAATCACTGTAATTGACTATAATATCTGCTGACATCACAATTAAACAGTATTGAGGTAATGAATCCGAGCACAGGCTCTCTCAACCCCCATTTGTCATAGTATATATGCACAGAAGACACAGAGCTTTCCTTTAAGTGAGATAAAAATAACAATTTATTTAATCAAATGACACAATATAAACTGAATAACTTGAATGTCACTAACTACGCCTAATACAAACACAGGCTGTGTGTATATGTGTGTGTGTGAGGGAGAGACAAAGTGGGCGTGGAAGTAGGAAAAGAAGAAAGAAAGTGACGCGATGCCGTTCGTTACCACCAAAGCACAAGCGCAGCAGTGAGGCTGTAGGCATGCGTCGTCCGCGCAGGATGGCGTCTGTGAGTGAGGTCTCACAAAAGAATGAATGAGAGGGAGAAAGGGAGAAAGTTATGAATGGTGTGTGTACAAGGAGGGAAGTTCAAAGTATAATGTCTAGTATGAATGAATGAATGAACAAAGGATCACATGCAGCTGGCTGGCACAGGCGAAGCCAGTGAATTTAAAGTTTACACAGCCTTGGGAAAAGAAAGAGAGGGAAGAGAGAGTCGGATACAGAGACACAGCATCGAAGGGAAGCAGCCAAAGAGATTGTAGGATTCCGCCTTGTGTTTACACCCCTTTTATGACCTGCTGTTTATGATGGGGATGCACAGCAAAGGACAGGATGAAAGAGCTGGACACAATGTAGAGGGGCAGAAGGGAGGCAAACACTAGGAGTGAGAAAACAAGCAGGTATTGAGCAGGGAACAAAGACCATCAGGTAAAGACCTACATATAAAGTGAAGAGTAATAGCTCATAATATTTACCACATACTTACCACTACAAACTGGTGAAGGTGGTGAATGATGAGAAGAACCTGGTATTTAAGGCAGGTGGTTAATGAGTATACAGCCTGCCAAAAATTATTATTATTAGAAGAAGAAGTAGCAATCAGTCTAATGAGCAGCAGGTGTGTTAAAGTCAATCTGACACAAAAACTTCTTCCATTTAGGTAAGACCTTAACCACTCTATGGCTGCGCCTTTCATGTCAACTCGGTGCTCAAGGCATGAGATAAGAATTTATGATTTATGATCCCTTGTGTCAAAGGTGGCAGTTAAATCTAGAAGTACAACAACATAGTCACCATTGTCTGTTGCCAGGAGGATATCACTGAAAAGTGAGTGCTGACAGTACTGTGAAGGGATTTAAAACCTGACTGGAAAACGTTAATATTAATATGAATAATATTATTCATGTCCAAGAAGCACTATAACTGGATTAACACCATCTTTTCCAATATTTTCAAGAGGATGGGGACTTTGGAGATTGGTCTAAATTTGGAAAGGTCTGTGGGGTCCAGACAAGGCTATATCACCCTGCCTGAACAAGAACAAAAAGTTAAAACAAGAAAAGGGGCTCTCTGTTCCAAATATAGTATGACAAATGACACTACAGTGTTCTCATCTGCCACCACCACAGAGTAGGATTGGTGATTTGACATGTATTTTATTGAATGAAAATAATTTAAATATAAATGACTAAAGGAAAATAATCCTAATAACTAAAGCAAGGTCCAACAAGATCACTCAGAGAGCACAGCAAGGCTTAAAAAGTTTGTCACCTGCATTTTATAAAACGGCACTTGAAATATTTACATTTTGATCCATTGTATCCAAAAGATTTTTGTATATGTATGGTACTTAACCTGCTTTTAGGTAGTCGTCCTCAGATAAGATAAGGTAAGATAAGATACAATAATGTTGCGGGGGCCCTAACCTAGTGTGGCCTGTATTCGCCATTATCTCCATGAACGCAGCCTACATGGAAAAACTAAAGCCTAACTCTGTGGGAGAGGTGGGAATCCTAACAAAGACATTCCTTTGCATCATAAACAGCAGGTCATAAAAGAGGTGTAAAGTAAGGTACAAGGCAGAATCCTACAATCTCATTGGCTGCTCCCCTTTGATGCTGCTTCTCCTTCTGCCTTCTCCTCTGCCTTCAGAAGGCAGACTCCGCTCTTCCGTGCTTTACTCCCTTGGGGGGAGGCAAACATTGCTCTCTCTTCCCTGCCTTCACCTCTTGGCTTTGGTGGCCATATGGAAGCCGTCTCAAGGCTCCTTTCATCTGCCCTCCATGGGAACTGTGACTGTGATCGCTGCTGCTCCTATTCAGCTCACACAGGTAATGGAGCAGAAATGAGCTCACCTCTCCTCGTACGACCGTTGCTGTCGGAGCTGCACCTATGCTCTTGTCAGCATTGTACTGAAGACATCCAATCCCCGAAGAGATTGTGCCAGTTTCACCCTCGCTGGTCGGGCCAGAAACTTGTTTTAATCGATCATCTAGTCAAGCACCGTGATGCGCTAAACAAAATAAAACATACGTTCACCAAACAGTGCGTATTAACATCATATTTTGTATAAACTATCTAAGTACTATTAGTAAGTACAAAGCAAAACATCAACATACTGTGCTGATTCAAAGTGACAGTTCAGCTGCCACTTACACTGTGTAAACTTTCATAGACTTCGCCTGCTTCAGTCTATGTGGTTTGACTGCCATCGGCTCACGCTGCACGTGATCCTTTGTTCATTCTTAGTAAACGTTATGCTTTGAACTTCCCTCCTTGTACATACACCATTCCTAACCTTTTCCTCCCTCTCTCCCTCTCATTCGCTCTTTTGTGAGACTTTGCTCACAGACGCCATCTTGCACCAACCACGCATGCCTACATCGTCAATTCTGCACATGCATTTCGGTCTGAGATCTGCAGCCGCGTTGTTTACAGAGAGGACCGCAACAGTAACTCCGGCAAGAGTGGGGGGGAGGTTTGTGCACCTATATACATAACATACATACATGGGGTACTGATGCCAGGGTAACTGAGACTCATTGCTCAATAGACATTCAATATTTGATCCTGAGCTGCAGGATCACATCGGTATTGATAACTGCTGTCTATATACCACCACAAGCTAATGCTAAGATTGCTTTAGATCAGCTACATGGAGCCATCAACAAATGCATGTTGGCCTGACCAGACAGTGTTGTCATCGCAGCAGGAGACTTTAATCATTCCAACTTAAACACTGTCATGCCAAAGTTCTTCAAAAATGTGAATATTCCCACAAGTGATAAAAACACTCTTGATCAAGTTTATACTAACATTCAGAAGGCCTATAAAGTCATCCCTCTTCCACATCTTGGACTCTCAGAACACAAGTGGTCTGAGAGTCCAAGTGGTGTTACAATAATATCTTGGACTTGAACACTTCAAAAACCAAGGAAATTATAGTAGACTTTTGGATATCAAAGTGGATTGTGCACTGTGACCTTGACATCAGTGGGGAGAGAGTGGACTGTTTCAGATATCTGGGAGTACACATCACAGCTGATCTCACCTGGTCAGCACACATTAGCCATCAGGTGGGAAAAGCCTACCATAGACTCTTCTTCCTCAGGAAGCTGAAGCAATCCCAGCTCCCTCAAAATGTACTGGTCAGTTTTTATAGGGCCACTATTGAGAGCCTCATGTCTTACTGCTGCACTGTGTGGTTTGCTAGCTGCACACCAGAGGACAGGAAAACTCTACAGCGGGTAAGGAGGACAGCAGAGAGGATAATAGGGACCACATTGTCCCCCCGTCCAAGATTTACACTGGCCGGCTTCACAGGAAGGCCAGCTTAATCTCTAAAGACCCCACACACCCTGGACAACAACTGTTCACCTCCCTCTGTTCGGGAAGGAGATACAGGACACTGGGTGCACGCACCAACAGTCTAATTAATAGTTTTTACCCACAAATGTAAAATGTATAAAACCTACCCAAACCTGCATCAGCACATTTTAAGTAAAGCACTTTTATTGACAACAGTATTGGCACATTTTATAAGGTTCTGTTTGTATATAGATGTTTTTATTCGTGATTTGAATGGATATGTATGTGATGTGATGTTTTTTTATGCTGGGAGAGATGCTGCTGAAATTAAGTTTCATTGTAACCACATTGACAATAAAGTTCTATTCTATTCTATTCTATTCTATTCTATTCTATTCTATTCTATTCTATTCTATTCTATAATGCAGGCCTGGAATAACTTCCTCTCCAGCTGTTTACAAACTCGTAAAAGTCTTATAAATTCTGTGATGTATCGGTCAATCTCTGTGGATTTAAAGTGGGCAGTAAACTCTGACAGGTTGAATCCAGCACTGGTCCTGTTCAATTTTCCTGTATCTTGTCACATGACTTCACTTATACTTTCACATCTTTAACTTGAGTCCCTCTTTAAAAGTCAACAATTGATTTTGATTGCTACTTGAAAGATGTGCTCAGTAATGTGTGGTCATGAAGGAACAAGTGCAGACTCTGCAACTAGTTTGCCAAAATAATGTAGTGCATGGCAAAATGACAATGCTCACCTGCGTGTCAGGTTCACATTATTGACAACTGGAGCTGATAAAAACATTTTCATTGCAGTGTCATTTTAACCAGAAGTGACTGTTGCATCTATTCCAGTTAGAGCAGCTTTTAGTGGCTTTTGTTGGGTCTGGTCGCCCAGCAACAGCATGTTCGCTTATCCTGAATTAGGACAGACTACTTCTCTCGTTTGAGCTCTTTATTTTCTTAAGCAAAATGGAGGATGAAATATACTCAGCTGAGGACCTCAGTACAGTACAAAGACCCGCAGGAAACAGAACATCCTACAGTTGTCTTTGTTGGAGTGAGCATCCAGATTAAAGGAAACAATAACCTTTATAGAAACATAGATGATGGTATGAACATGATTGATAAGACTAGGTGGGGTGTGGCCGTGGTTTAGACTTGGCTCTCCCTTGTTGGTGCACAGGCTAAGTCCCAGCCTCTTGGCAACCAAAAAATCGTCAGGCATTGCTTCCAGTTGTGTCCCTCCTTGGTACCTCCCTGAGCTAACTGGTACTAACCTGTCTGGAGCAGCTGTGTCCATGTGTCTTCCCTGAGATACAATGCATGATGTACCCTGATATTGTTTTAGGCTGTATTCATCTTATCAGTACTTTCTGTACCTATTGTACTGTGCAAGCATTAGCGTATGTGTGCATAAGTGAGTGCGTAAGCAGTGTGCCCATGTGTGTGAGAAAGTGTGTGCGTGTGACTGATTGTAGCGGTGTGTGTCTATGTGTGTGTGTAGTAGATAGCTGTAGATGGCCAGTGTAATACATGTGTCAAGCATAATAAGAATGATAACCCTCACAAATCCCTCCTTTCTAAAATGGTGCATCACTAAATTGCTAAAACCCATTTCAAAGTTACCTACATCTGCATTTATGTCATGTTTAATGTCTCCACCTTTCTCGGCAGCTAACAATACAACAATTTGATACAGAAGTGAGGTGTTCTTTTCTTCAGTAAGGGCAGTGGTGATAAGTCTATTCATTAAGGTTCTAATACAGGGGATACAACAGCAGCTGCAGCAGGTTAAAGCTGATGCATGGTGCTGGCCAAAAAACAGAATTTATGTAATAAGTTCTAAGATTTTTAATCAGCCAGCGGTTTCCAATCAGATGCTACTTCCCTAAAAGGTCGGGAAGGAGGGTCAGTGGGTACACAATGTGTGAGGTGGTGCCAAATTGCTCCTGCTTTATCTTTTACTTGGACTGCATGTGAGTCAACTTCAGTTACCTGGTATGGTCCTGACCTCCTGGGTTCTGCCCACTTTCTCTTGTGGATTTTCACCCGTACCCAATCACCCACTTGTATAGGTGCAGGAAGGTTTGTTGTCTGCTTCAGGGCCTTTGTCCGCAAGCTGAACCTGTATAGACAGATCTTGTGTAAAATTAGTCAGTGCTTTCATATAGTCATCCAAATCAATCTGCCACACATCCAACAATGGTCCAAATGCAGCCTCCCTGGGAGGACCAGGCATGGGACGGCCCGTCAACAGCTCATGTGGTGACAGGTGAGTTTTCCCGTTTGGAGATGACCTCATTGACCTCAATCTTCCTTTTTGAATGAAAGTATTAAGATCTTTATTTCGGTTACATTCGTATAAAACGTAAACATAAAGCAAGATCATTTAACACAAATGTCCTAATAACCAAAAAAGGAATAGGCTGAAGCTTGTGGATTATTTTTGCTTATCTTATACAAGGAGAAACACTGAAAATCAGAAATGTAGACAAACATATAAAACATTACACTAAAAAAATATACTACTGGACTCTCAATTCACACTGTAAGCTGTACATATTTTACATTTCAAATCTCTATTGGACCCTAAAAGAATTTTTACAGAATTCAAATTTTTTGCATAACTTAACCCCCAAAACCGACACACATTGTCATTTAATATTTGTTCTCACTTTGCTAGTTTCAAACATAAATAATCCTTGTAATTTATACTTTCCTAAAAAATGTCTCATTTTAAAAAGGAAGAGTTTTGTTCACCACACACAAAAAAATATTTCTAGTGTTTATGAAAATGTTGAGAAATGTTCTCTTGATCTTGATTAAAAATCATTAATTAGGACATATTGAAATCTATTATTTTAATAACTTATTAACAAATGTTGTGCGACACCTCCTATGCCACATTTCTTTAAAAGTAACGAGTGATTGATTTCATCAAATGCTTTATGTAAATCAATAAACACCTACTGAAATTGTTTCTCATCAACTGCTGTCGCTACATTTTCTACAAATTCCATCACTGCTGTAGTTGAGTGATTGCTCCTTAATCCATATTGATGATCATTCAGTATATTATTTTTCTCAATAAACATGTCAAGTCTCTTTACAAATAGTTTGGGCCAGATTTGGGCCTAAATTAACAAAAAATAAAATAAATAAATTGAACTCATTTACCACGTTTTCAATATTTTCAATAAGTGAATTATCAGTTTTAACAACGTATGATGAAAATGTGTATTTTTGTGATTTTTAATGAACTCATTAAGCACATTCCAAGTTACCTAAATATTCTTAATATATATTTGTATCAAGTGATTATAAAAAGTCTGTGTTTGAGTTGTGAGCATTGCAGGTGTCACACTCATGGACGTAGTTTTTCACAATGGTGGTCATGTGTGGATCCCACCAGAAAACCATGACCAATGGTGGTCATGTGTGGATCCCACCAGAAAAAAAAAGAAGATAGCAGAGCTTGGCAGGTGCCACTATTCTTCCATCATGTGACCTCCATAGTACCTCTTTTTGTGTGGCACCTCTTTCATATATTCATTGTCTATCATTTTATCCTCCACGTTAGGGTCACAAGCTGCAGCCAATGGCAGCTGACACAGGCCTAAAAGTTGGGTACACCCTGTCCATTGTAGGGCCAACCTACAGAGACAGACAACCATTCACTCTCACATTCACACGTCCAATTAAAAAAAGTGTTTTTGGACTTTGGGAGTAAACTACAGAGCCCAGAAAAAACTGCCTTTTTGATGCAGTGCTAGCCACTATGCCACTGTGTGGCCCATTGTGCAAATGGTGCTTATACGAGTGAATAAACATTTAATTCAGAAGTGTGCATGTAGATCCCTTGCACTAATTGTAGGAGCTATGGTAAGAGTAAAAGCTCAGAAATGTACCGAAGTCAGTACAGGCAGTGATCACAGTAAATACACCAAAGCTTGAGGAATGACACGCTGTCAGGAAGCATGTGACATTTAGATAAAGCTCTTGTGGGTTTTCTTGGCACATCAAGCAAAAAAGGTCAAGCTACGAAAGAGAGTCCTTGGACATGAAACTGTAATTGACCTTTTCCTTTGATAGAAGGTCACAGACTGACATATGCCTGTATATAGTGCCAGCTTCATTCACTGTTGTACAAATATAATTAGTTAAGGTGCTCTGGGAGTCATTAGATTCAATAGGGATTAAGCGTAGGGGACAGGGTGAATGATGAGAACCATGACACTTTTTTCTTCTGTCTTTGTATCCAGCTTAATTTGCTATTTTGTGTTCTGATGTCTGAAATCACATGCCTGCTGCCACAGCTTGATTTGGTTCTCCGTCCATTCATTGTCTACCACTTTATCCTCCACATGAGGGTCATGGGGGGCCACTGGAGCCAATCCCATCTGACATGGGGCAAAATGCGGGGTACACCCTGGGAAGGTCACCAGTCCATCTCAGGGTCAACATATACAGACTGACAACCATTCAGTCTCAATGAATGGGATGCAAACAACCTTTTAGTTGTTAGGCAACATATGCTCCACACATTCTTAAAGTATGACATGAAACACAGCACAGGCCACTGCATCACAAAACTGGATCCAGACCCAGTGGCCAGAGAATCCAGACATAAACCTAACCCTAACCGATAAATCCCTCATATGATGATCACTCCTAGGCTCCTGTTCCATGTCCATGAGGATCCCTCCCACATGTCAGTCACAAGCCTTATGACCACTCCACCTACCACACCCTCATTACATCCCACCTGTGCAATTATCTGCCTTGCCCTAATTAGTTTCACCTGTGTCTAGTTGTTTCTCCCTTCCTAGTGAGTATAAATACTTACTCTTCTCCTTTTGTTCTCTGCCCGATCGTCTTCCTTAGTGCTTCCTAGTGTTTAAGAAATTACTCCAGTATCTTTCTCTGTGAGTTTTCTGAATTCATTTTGCCTTTGGACCTAGAGACTTGCTTTATAGTTTTCTCACCTCTGCCATTTTTGTACACTTTTATGAAATAAACTATTTTTGGTTTCTAGAGACTTTGAGTTGAGCCTTTTAGTACTCACCCATATGACACATTTGTGATATGATGTGTGTTTTGACAGAATGTTGTATTTTAACTGGTTGAGATTTTTAACCTTTTACAGTACTCAAGGTCTAGTAAACTCTGCCAAGTCCATCTGATTCCAGTGCCCTATCCCTTGTTACACCAACGGCTCTCATATCCTCCTTCCGATCATTTCAAGCTTTTTTCTCACTATTGTACACTCTAAATTGACCCCAGTCACAGGGGCCACATCCGGTCCCAAGCCTGGATTAATGGGAGGATTCCATCAGGAAGAGCTTACTGTGTAAAAACTATCTTTCAAATCAAATATGCAGGTAACTGAAAAAGCAGGTGATCCACTGTAGCCGACCCTAGAGGGAGAATTCAAAATAAAATAAAATTTTTTGATCAACAGTGCATAGGAGATTGCTAAGATCCTGGTTAGAAAAAACCTTTACTCGTACCAACACACATTTTCATGAGTTAGAGTAGATGCAGGGCCCCTTAGGCAGTGCTGCCACAGTTGTTGCAGTACTCTGGTTGCACCTTCATTGCACAACCACCGCAGTAGCAAACTCACTTTCACATCAGCCAAAGAAATAGTGTTTCAAAGGGAAATGATGACAGTCCCACATTGCAGTGGTTTCCTATGGTTAATTGCTTAACCAGAGAGAATTGGGGTTTTTCATTATTGTTTTGTTTTGTTATTTTTTTAAATACATTTTTTCCCCATCAGTCACTGACATTGCCTCAGCAGACAATTTACTTACAGGCAGCACCTGACTGTACCGCAAGCATGCTCCTGTCAGATTACGTGATGAGGCTGTGATGTCAGATGTTTCTCCACAGTGTAGTCTGCATGATTTTATGTGGATGATTTATGTGACTTTTTTCACTTTAAGAGATCAAGTCTTATGTAAATACCATATATACTGTAATAGATTGTTCTGTGCTGCAGCTATGGTAAAAACAGACTTACAGCATTAGTTTAAAAAATGTTTTTGATTTTATTTAGAATTTATTTTTCTTCATAACCACTTCATTGTAGGAACTTTATTTATTTAAATGTTTATCACAGTGATCTCTTTTTAAATCTTTCTATAGGCTTATTTTACTTTTTATTTAACAGGAAAAAATATATTTCTTTTTTTAAATGTATTTTTTCTCCTAAAAGTGACATAGAATGGTCTTTTTGAACCAAAAATTGAGATTACTGATGTCTACTTAGATAAACTAAATAATATTTATGGTCAAAAACCTCATAGTCTCTTCAGATTAAGCCAGTTTATTGCTCATCTCTGACAGCTTCTGAACAGGCGCTCTGTTTCTGAGCTAATGCCCGCCCCCCAGAACACTGAGTCTCTTGTGATTGGCACATGGTTTCTCACAGCCCATGCAGCAGTTCGCTTTTAAAACAGCGAGCTGAGACAAACAGCTGAGACAAAAGCACACACGATCTCTGCCTTCTGCAGTCAGTAGTGAGCATACGTGCTAACCGAGACACTCACGAGCTGACACTTAAATGCACACATTTCCACACAAGTTGTGCAGCGGTTTGCTTGTAAACTGCATCATATGGAGCTGAGACAAACACTCAATCCCACCTACTCATTTTCTACCACTGCTGAGACAAACAGAAAAGGTGAACACACACACTGCCTTTCAAAGGAGGCTGTAATTAGCCATCGTTACCTATTGCTATACAAGACAAGAAGCAGTCAAGCTCACAAAGACATTATTACTTCACTTACATTGCCTTCAGTAAATCCATTACGGTTTGTTGGAACTGATCCCTACTTGAGATGAAGTTTTGAGCTGAGTCCCGCTTTGTATTGCCCAAAGTTTGTATTCACTTCAAAGTGACTGCTACAAACCAACAGCATTTCAGGAAGCTTGGCAGGGATATTACTATCAAAAATGAAAGATAACCACTCTGCTCTTTTTTGACAACCAGCAACAGAGCAACAATGAACCAGACAAAACTAGGAAAGCACTAGCAGCGCAGACCTCTGCCTAGCAGCTCATTTCCTCCTATATTGTGATTTGCACCCAAAAATATTAGACCTAGAATTATTTGATCTATATTTTTGGATTCCTTGACCATGAAAATATATCCTTAGCATTTGGAATCACCTTAATATAATTATTAGTTTGACATTCATTATTTCTGAAAAAGAGGTTTTCTTCTGGATCTAGCTAAAGATACTGCAAATCCATTGACACACATGCGATTCAGCATAGTCTCAGCTACAATTTTTTTGTGAGTTGCATGTCTGTATCTTATTTGTTCTGGATCGTAATATCTGGAATGTTCATGGGGTCCAGATCAATCTTTGATATGTTATAACACCTATTGCGCCCTGTATTTTTATGCCATGCACCTTGACCATTTATTGTGGAGTTACATAAACAAACACAAATGGAACTATCTTGCAATGATAAAGAATCCTTTAAAAAATTCCTGGATCCAGATCACCACCAAAATCTAATCTGTTCTATTGATAACAGGTCCATATAATCCTTAAACCAGTTCTCCATACTAAAGCACTTCAGTTTTCTATCAGTTTGACTGACGGAAAAGCCTGGAAACCTAATAAACGAATTTTCCGGTCAGCATTGATATCAATTCTCAATAAACATGACAAATATTCAATGACATCCAACCAGAAATACTTACTACAAAAGGGCTAGGATAAAATATCTTACAAATATATTTGTCACTTCATTTTATCATGAGACAGTATTTTCCAACAGGAAAATGATGTTTGTAGCCAACTCACTCTCTCATACCAAATTTCATAGGGAAAATCATTTTAGCACCTATGGTTACAAGAGCTGCTGGTCTACTGCTGCCTCATTTGTGAGGAATTAGTCATAAATAACACGTTTAAGCTTTCAGGTGGGGCCAGTGTTGGATCAACAACTCCTCTATGCCATTATGTAAAATCACAGTTTTTTTTCTATGAATTTTGGTGTGGGAGGTTTGTAAACTCCTCGAACTTCAGTTTCCACCCAGAAAAGGTTGTGTAATCTCAATTAACAAATTATTAAAATGGTATACATGTATCCAGCAATGTTGAATTCGAGAAGCACTGAAAGTCTCTGGGAACTTATAATCCTGTTTCTTTTCCATAAGAATTTCCTAAAAACATCTGAGAAGAAAATTAATTTAACCTTAGAACACTCAAAAATTTACAATTTTTTACCATTTCCATTTACCATTTTATATCAATATTTGATTTTTAATTTAAACAAAATCCTTCATAGGTTATGTATAATAATTCCACTGTAGTATTGTACACAGTGACTGGCTATTACCATGCTGAGTTTCATTCATTTTTACTATACAGTTTTGGCGAAAATTAAAGGCAAAGTCTGCTCAAATTGCCTTCATTCACCGTTTTATATCAATATTTGATATTTAATTTAAAAAAAAATCCTTCATGAGTTATATAACAATTCCATTGCAGTCTTCTTGACAGTGACTCTGGCTATGACTTTGCCCATTGCCATGCATTTTTATGAGAGACATTTTTAGTGAAACAGAGGCGCGGATAATTATATGTGAGCACTCCAATTGGTTGAACAAGAGAGGGAGGCAAAGTTCAGTCACTCCAGCACAAACTCAGGTGTGCCACTCTTGGACATGCACACACACACACACACACAATGCGGGTGTGCGGTGCATCTGAGTTTGTGCTGGAGTGACTCAGATGTGTATGCGCACGATACCAAATCCTAAGAAAATAAATGCGATTTTTTTTGGTCAGAACCAGTCTACCACCAAACACCACTTTAGATTATATCACATGCTTTTTCTTAATTTCTGGTGACATTTTTTCATTTATAATGTTTAATTACAGATGATGACATGGCTGGCTCATGCTCACTAACTTTGGATAAATCAAATTGAGGATGCTATGGGTCACAAAGTTCCATCCATCCATCATCTGCCACTTATCTGAGGTCGGGTCGCAGGGGCAGCAGCTTAAGCAGAGAAGCCCAGACTTCCCTCTCCTTGGCCACTTCGTTTAACTCTTCTGTGGGGATCCCAAGGCATTCCCAGGCCAGCCGAGAGACATGGTCTCTCCAGCAAGTCCTGGGTCATCCCCGGGGCCAACTTCCAAGTGGGACGTGCCCGGTACACCTCAACAGGGAGGCATCCAGAAGGCATCCTAACAAGATGCCCGAGCCACCTCATCTGGCTCCTCTCAATGCGGAGGAGCAGCGGCTCTACTCTGAGCCCCTCCCGGATGACTGAGCTTCTCACCCTATCTCTAGGAGGAAACTCATTTCGGCCGCTTGTATTTGCGATCTTGTCCTTTTGGTCGTTACCCACAACTCATGACCATAGGTGAGGGTAGGAACGTAGATCAACTGGTAAATCGAGAGCTTCGCCTCTTGGCTCAGCTTCTTCACCATGACAGACCGATGCAAAGCCCACATTACTCTGGATGCCGCACCGATCCGCTCCATTCTCCCCTCACTCGTGAACAAGACCCGAGACACTTAAACTCCTCCACTTGGGGCAGGATCTCATCCCCAACCTGGAGAGGGCACTCCACCCTTTTCCAGCTTAGGACCATGGTCTCAGATTTGGTTTTGCTGATTCTCATCCCAGCCACTTCACATCCGGCTGTGACCTGCTCCAGTGAGAGTTGAAGATTACGACTTGATCAAGCAAACAGGACCATGTCGTCTGCAAAAAGCAGAGACCCAATCCTGAGCCCACCGAATTGGACCCCTTCAACGCCCTGGCAGTGTCTAGAAATCCTATCTATAAAAGTTATGCAGCCCTGGCGGAGTCCAACTCCCACTAGTAAAGGGTCCGACTTACTGCCAGCAATGCGGACCAGACTCTGACACTGGTCAGGTCTGGTACCCCATATTCCCGGAGCACACCCCACAGGACTCCCCGAGGGACACAGTTGAATGCCTTTTCCAAGTCCACAAAGCATAAAGCACATGTAGACTGGTTGGCATTCTTCCATGCACCCTCTAGGACCCTGCTGAGAGTGTAGAGCTGATCCACCTTTCCACAACCAGGAAGAAAACCACACTGCTCCTCCTGAATCAGAAGATTCAACTATCCAATGGACCCTCCTCTCCAGGACCCCTGAAAAGACCTTACCAGGGAGGCTGAGGAGTGTGATTCCCCCTGTTTAAAGAGGGGGACCACCACCCCAGTCTGCCAATTCAGAGGCACTGCCCTGATGTCCACGCAAGACAGCCCTACAACATCCAGAGCCTTGAGGAACTGTGGGTGGATCTCATCCACCCCCGGGCCCTGCCACCGAGGAGCTTTTTCACCACCTCTGTAACCTCAGCCACAGAGAAAGGAGAGCCCACCCTTGAGTCCGCAGACTCTGCTTCCTCATGGGAAGACATGTTGGTGGGATTGAGGAGGTCTTCGAAGTACTCTCGCCACAAATTTGCAATGTCCCGAGTCGAGGTCAGCAGCACCCCATCTCTACTGTACACAGTGTTGACAATGCACTGCTTCCCCCTCCTGAGACGCTGGATGGTTGATCAGAATCTCTTCGAAGCTGGCCAGAAATTATTCTCCATGGTCTCACTGATCACCAAGTTTTGCCTCAGCAACCACTGAAGCCGCATTCCGCTGGACCTGCCGTTACCTATCAGCTGTCTCTGGAGTCCCACAGCCCAAAAAGGCCCAATAGGACTCCTCCTTCAGCTTGACGGCATCTCTTACCGCTGGAGTCCACCAACGGGTTCGGGGGTTACCATCACGACAGGCATGGACCACCTTACGGTCGCAACTCTGGTCAGCCACCTCAACAATGGAGGCTCAAACTTTGACCGGAGGTGGGAGTTGAAAATCTTTCTGACAGGAGACTCCACCAGATGTTCCCAAAATCTGACCGGGATCCTCCCCCACCATCGGAGCCAACTCACCACCAGGTGGTGATCACTTGACAGCTCTGCCCTTCTCTTCACCCGAGTGTCCAAGACATGTGGTCGCAGGTCTGACAATACGACTACAAAGTCAATCACTGATCTGCGACCTGATGTCATGTGTGCATGTGGATACCCTTATGCTTGAACATGGTGTTTGAAGAAGCACCACTTGGTTTCCTCCCACTCACACCCCTCCAGGTTTCACTGTCATTGCCCACATGAGCATTTAAGTCTCCCAGCAGAACAAGGGAATTCCCAGCAGGAGCACTTTTCAGCAACCCCTCCAGGGACTCCAGAAAGGGTAGGTACTCTGAGCTGCAGTTTGGTGCATAAGCACAAACAACAGTCAGGACCCGTCCCTCCACCCGAAGGTGGAGAAAGGCTACCCTCTCATCCACCGGGGTGAATCCCAAGCTGGGGGGCAGTAAGAATGCCCACACCAGCTGACCAGGGTGGAACTCCAAAGTGGAAGAGAGTCCAACCCCTCTTGAGGAGACTGTGTGTTGAGGTGAGCCCGACTATATCTAGTTAGGAACCCCTCAACCTCGTGCACCAGCTTAGGCTACTTCCCCACCAGAGAGGTGACATTCAATGTCCTTAGAGGCAGCTTCTGCAGCCAAGGGTCGGACCGCCAGGGCAACACCCAGCTCACACAGCACCTGACCTCCTTGGCCCCTCCCATAGGTGGTTAGCCCATGAGAAGGGGGACCAACATTGCCTCTTTTGGCTGTGCCTGGTCGGGCCCCATGGGTGTAGGCCCAGCCACCACCTGCTCACCATCGTGACCCAGCCCCCAGGCCTGGCTCCAGAGGGGGGCCACCGATGACCCATGTCCGGGCAAGGGAGAGTTTTGTCCATTTTTCTGCATCATCATAGGAGGTCTTGGTGAACCACTCTTTGTCTGGTCCCTCACCTAGGACCTGTTTGCCTTGGGTAACCCTACCAGGGGCATGAAGCCCCCAACAACTGAACTCCTAGGATCACTGGGACACACAAACCCCTCCACCACGTTAAGGTGGCAGCTACAGAAGAAGTGTTCTAAGGTTAAATTAATTTTCTTCTCAGATGTTTTTAGGAAATTCTTATGGAAAAGAAACAGGATTGTTTAAGAAGGAGCCCATAAACAGTGTCCCAGTTTTTTAGGTATTGGGGTTTTATTATCAGATATCCACAAATATGCCAAGATGCCTAAAACAGTAGTTTAAATAGACTGCTGCCTACGCTGGTGCCCCTTCTCCAGTTATTATTATTTTTTTGTTCATCTATTTTGCACAATGAAGTATCATCATGCTTATGTAAAATGTTATGTCATTTTCACTACAGGAGAGACTAAATGACCTCTGTAGTTGGGCATAGGGAAAAATGTATATATCAGTATTGGTTTTTGACCCAAGCACTCCCAATATATCAGATTTCAGCAAAGATTCCAACATCATGCATCCTTAAATTCAAACTAAAAATGTCTAACTTGGTAAAAGTAAAACATACAATATAAATCAATTGATGAGTGTATATTAAATATTATTGTGACTTAATTATTTTGTTTCTTTGTCTCTGTGTAAAGGACTCTGATCCTGATGCTCAGAGGGAGACTGAACAAATTCTTCTTGGCATCTTCACCATCAATGTAGATGGAGGTGATGCCGCCACTCCTGCAGCTGATGTTGGAATTGTGATCGGCATGTGCAATCCTAATGGGTGTAATATATGCACTGAACCTTGACTGTCCTTGAGAACTGAAGGCTTTCTTTGAGGTACTTCAGAAGGTCTTTCTTCAACTGGATGCTGGCAGACTCACAACCACTCTGGAACTTTTGTTTGACCTTGCACCACACTGTTGCCAAATTAAACGATTTGTTGGGATTAATATGTATGGCTACAACTTTTTTGTTTGATAATGTCATTGGCATTTTAACAGTTTTATTAACATTTTATACACCAACTTCCAACCTAAAATGTTTAATAATAATAATCCAAAATATTCATTTAAGTGTTAAGAGGACTGAAGTAACTGAAAATTAACAACATTAAACTTCAAAAAAATTACTGATTAAAAATAGTTTGCAATATTCTATTCAGTTGACCTGATAATTGACAGTTGCAGCTATAATGTATCACACTACCAAAATTGTAAGGTTATTGTGGGTTGTTTTGTTCTGAATTTCAAACTGTTGGTTAATAAAACCAATAACAATCATTTGTTGGGTGTACTAAATTAATTTATGTAAATTAACATAAATTAATGTGGAACCCGTTGACAAATTTGAATTATGTTAAAGTAATTAGAAACAAATAAATTGGATGAAAACATAGGGTTTTACCTAAGTGAACTTAAAAGTATTATTTTACTGCTACAAATAAGATTCATGTTGAAAGGACAAATTTAATATACAAAAGAACGCTTAAATATCTCCTGTTGATCAGAAGTGATTTTTCTTTGTTGGCTTAGTTTATAATCATTATGTTACTGTAATTATTAAGTTAGATGAAATTAACATTTTTGCATCAGATAAAAATGCAATTATGTGGACAAAATAATTTTAATTAAAGTCAACGTTTCAAGTTTTTGAGTGAACCTGAGCCATTGCATGAAGACATACAGTATATTGCTTCATTAGTGAGTACTGTTTTGACAATGTAATATGGGATTTGAGCCTGCTATATATGGTAGAATGATATCCACTAATAGTCTATTAAGTATAGTGGAGCAGTGAGTGATTGCAGGCACCGCCTGTGACTTCCAACCTCACACTGTGTTTAGTTGACAGGTGTACTGATGAGTGTCAGTAACACCACTTTTTAAATGCCTGTAACCTAGCAACACAGACTTCAGTGGCTCATTTTACTTTCTACTGTGAAGAAGTAAATTCTAACAATGTATTCATATCTGTGAGCTTTAGGAAAATGAATGAGCTTCAGATTAGCTGTATATGTTGATTAATAACATTTTCATGTTTGTCATGCCAGTTCAAGCTGACATATAGACTCCTGTCAAGAGGCCACTACAGTACAGATTGCACATAGGTGGGTATTTTGAAAACAAAGCCATTTATGTGAATTTCAGCCTTTGATGCAATTGCAAACTTTGTGTAAAACACATTTTGGAAAACTCCTGCCCAGACAGAGTTCACAGTGTGGAAACAGGGAAAACTGTTTTTGGTGTTTGATGTCCCACTCTGCTCCAATGTCTCTTTTGTTTAATGTTAGTGTTTAATGTCATCATGTTTCCATGAGATGAGATGACTCCTTACACAAATAAAGTAATTTAAATTTTTTTGTCTGACTGTAAGAACAGTTCGTGGTTTTGTCCATCTCTCTTCTGATTGGCCAACAAGGCTTTAGAGTTACCTTTATATCTCCATAAGCTCACTTACCGGTGGGTTTTTTTCTCTTAAAACAAGAAAATGTAAAACAATATAAGAATATTTGGCAAATATTTTAGGGATTTTTGGAGTATACCCTGACTATGTGTTGTCTTTCAGGCACTGCAGATAGGCTGAGACAGAGTGAGCTGCAGAGTGATTTGATCAGCAGCACTGGATCCAGACCCTGGAATGAAATACAGCTATAGTCTTGATGTCCAGATCAACGAGCAAGTGGGGCTGCTGGGGTTAACAGTCCCTTGGGAAGAAAGGATGAACGAGGTACAAGAGAGGAAGAAAGCCAAATATTGTATGCATCTCTGGTAGAAGAGAGTCAGACAGAAAGGTGAAAGGCTTGCTGCAAACCTATTGAAGTGGGCTACAGGGCATTGCAGGGTGTCCTCTTCACTGGGTCTTGAGACTTTTGGGAGTCTGTGGACTGCAGAGCTGAAGAGCCATCAAGAACATCTTGGAAGCTGCTGAAAAATCCTCCCTTTAGCTCTGGATTAAGAGTGATGAGTGGTTAAGTGAGCTACTTGGACACAAGTCGGGGCCTGATCACTCCTTGCTGGGTTGCCCAGTGGAGGGTGTCTGATGATAAGACCTGAAACTGTCTCACATAAATCTGTCACAAAGATATTTAATTCTAGCTCTACCACAGAACTGAAATTTCCTTTAAACCTATACGTTCGGTCTGATTGGCCTATCCAGACGTGGCTCTGGGAGTAGATGGCAGTTCTGGAATGTGCTGTTTTTGGCCCTGGGATGGTTTCCAGGGTTTGCTGTCCATCACAATCTTAACTCTACTAAGATGAAGCCTTCATGTGAATGAGGTGATGATTATGTCTAATGGTTCCATGAGATGATATGGTCCTGTTTGCTTCATTGGGCCATGACCTTCAGTTCTCAGTAGAGCAGGTCGCAGAGACCTGCTCTACAGTGTGAAGCAGCTGGGATGAGAATCAGCACCTCCAAATCCGAGACCATGGTCTTAAGCCGGAAAAGGGTGGAGTGCCCTCTCTGGGCGAGGGATGAGATCCTGCCCCAAGTAGAGAAGTTAAAGTATCTTGGGGTCTTGTTCACGAGTGAGGGAAAAATGGAGCGGCAGATTGACAGGCGGATCAGTGCGGCGTTCCCAGTAATACAGACTCTGCATTGGTCCATCGCGGTGAAGAAAGAGCTGAGCCGAGAGGCAATGCTCTCAATTTACCAGTCGATCAATGTTCCTACCCTCATCTATGGTCATTAGTTGTGCGTAATGACCAAAAGAATGAGATCACGGATACAAACGGCCAGAATTAGTTTCCTCCGCAGGGTGTCTGGGCTCTCCCTTAGAGTTGTCCGACACTGGGACCTCAATGCTCCCGTGCCATGCAAAAATTGATTTGAGATGGTGGATTATATGCTGACTTGGTGGGCATCAGTAATGCTATCTCCACATACAGTACCTTGATTGTCTCTCATAAGTAAAAGTTTATCAATGACTGTAAAGAATGCCTGCTCTGCCCAGTACAGCCTAGCAGGTTCTCCATTATTCTATCCACAGTAGATATTTCTGTCCTCATATAACTCCTTTTCTATCATTTTTCACCGGAGCATGTGGCAGCATGTCAGCTGTCCATAGACTCTTGGCACATGAGAAATGGAATTTAAATACCACATCAGACGCAACTTCTAGAGCAAAAATCATAGACTGCTTCTTTAATAGCGCATCACATGTGACCGTCACCAATTAATGACAAGAGCAAATTAATGTACCATGTGCTGGGCATATCAACCCAAATCACAAAAACCGTATGCTGTTAACTATAAGCATCACAAAATAATGTGGCTATAACACAAAGAGATCACTACAGGTATAACTATGACACGCAAGGTTCCGTGGTTAAATTTGAGTCACTCACGGTATGTGCAGACGCACACTGGCCTTTTCTACAACCAAACTTGATTTCAGTTTTTTTAGCATATGTGTCATGCCCAAGAAAAAGTGTTAAGTTTTGTCTCGTATTTGTTTTGTGATTTCTTGTTTTATTTTGATTCTACTTCCTGCCTGTGTCTATTGATAGTTTTTTTCATTTTTCCCCTTTGTCTTTTTTCCCACCATTAGAATTACCTGTCTCTGCCCTGCTTGTTTCCACCTGTGTCTTTACCCTGTGAGTATATATAGACCGTGTCTCCCTTTGTCTTGTGCCATTTCGTCTTGTCTTTTGCCAGAGAACCAGCACCAAATTCATTGTGAGGTCTCGTTATTCAGATTCCTTGTTCATGAGCGATTTTTTGTTTGTTCCTTTTATAGCCTCTCAAGAGCTATTTTCTGTTTGTTAATTCTGCTTTTAGTCTAGCCTTAGTTTTGCGTTATTTTGATTCCCAGGTTTAGTTTAAGAGTGATTTTTATTTCTGCTGAATAAATCTTTTCTTTTGTAACTTTGACTTTCGGAGTCATGCTTTTGGGTTCAGGGTCCATAGTTTGGTCGTGACAATATGGCTGTTGAATACATTTTTCACTTCCTAATTAGAGTTTGAACACTTCTCATTGGCATACTCAATTCCTCAATATCTTTTTATATTTTTTTCCTATTTTATAAAGTTCATCTACGTTTTCCTGCAGATTTTTTGACAATTCTTTTGCTTCCCCATGGCTCGGAATCCAGCAACATTGGTGGAGCACTGGATGAGCCTAGAAACTCACTGACTTTTTATACACAGACACACGGATTACAAGCAAATAGATCATGGGTGAGGATGGCTACCTTTTGTAAGTCATTATACCCATGTGTTAACTGTTATCAGGCCAAAACCTCCAGGCTATCTAAACTTTTGATCAGGGTCATGTGGGTAGTTTTCTAAAAAGAGCAAACACAGTTGTTCAATGATAAATGGCTTCACCCAACTACTAACTATGAGTGATAGAAAAGTTTTTGTGTTATCATTCAAATTTTTCTAGGGTATGTAAACTTATGAGCACAACTATATCTTTGGTTAGCTGGACTTGAGTGTCTTCATTGTGTGTCCAGAGCCACAAGCTCTAGCTTACTGATGGCAGGCCTCCACAATGCAGTGTGCGGATGTCTCATGATGTACACATACATCCTCCATTGCCTCTTTGTCACCTCTCCTCAGCAACATCCCAGTGAAGCCTACAACGTTCAGTGTACTCCTCCCGGGTCCCAACAGTGGCTTAGTTAACTTCTGAAGAGCAGGTGGGTAGTATCCTGTTTTTATACACAGTGTGGGGCATATGTCACTACGCAGGGAAGTTTGCTGTCATTTCACCTCCCCTGTTAGGAAATATTGATTTGTTTTTTCCAGGGTCAAATCTGGAGTAAGTTGCATACCTTCTGACAAGTGCTTGTCCAACAGTGCAACAACAAGCCTGTCTTGTATGAACTTATCGTGTAGTAAAAGTGCCGACACAAAAGCACCCACAATCATTTTCTCTCTGTTTGTACATGTTTAACTTTGCCTGCTCATAAATTAACTTTTTCTTCATGGTGAAAAAGCTCTGAAAACCCTCATACACTGCTTGGTATCATTTTCCATCATCCTCTAACAGATTTGACCTCTTCCCCCATGCAGTAAATCAATGTGTTTATCTAGATTTCTTCCGTGCTAGTATTCTAATTACTCACCAGATGGAATCTCTGAAACCTCTGTATCTACTTGGCTCACACTTGCAGCTTAAAAAAGTCAAAGGATTGCTGTCCTATTAGCATTTCCTTTGTCTGCCATCCTGGGGGCCGTGTCGTTACAGTGTCTGTTGCCTTGTCTATATTGTCCTTCAGTTTGTCTGCTACTTATGCAAGTAAATAAGCTTGATTTTTAGACCATATTTTTTTTACCATTCTAGATTCTAGATTTTTCTTTCCACTGTATCACAGATGTCAAAAGAGCATTTTTATGAATATCAGTGGTAAACTGGGATAAATGTAAGACTTGCCTTAAGGATGTTTAACTGTAACAGACTTCTACAGCAATCTTAGAACCTTAGTTGTAAAGATGAACATGTTACAGTCACATACATTTTTCCCACCAAAGCACAGACTTCTCTAAACTCTCTATTGGAAAGCCCCGAGAAAGCTTTGCACAACTTAAAAGCTATACTAATTAGGAATTGTGACTAAAAGATCTTAATAATGACTCCAATAAGGGATCTGTTTTCTTGAGCTACTGATCCTTAATGAATGTGACTAGTAGCATGTGTTTATCTACAGCTGAATATCGAAATGGCTGCTGTGAAACTTCCTGATTTTCGTGTGGACCACTGCAGTTTGATCTCTGGCACTGCATAACAAAACACAAATGCTGCCTTCATCTGCAGTGGTCTAATGATTTTTAAAAAATGTTACTAACAAAATAAAGTAAAAGCAGAAAAGATTTTTGAGATTGAAAATGTTTCCAGAACCAAGAAAAAACTTTAGAAATGAAGGGGTATGTCAGATCAATTAATCTTCTGCCAGTATAGCTTGTTCCAGATTTTCCATGTTTGTTTAACCAAGTTAATTCCACTATTATGAAACAAACTTAAAACACTCATATACAAATTTGACTGTATTTCTAACTAGTGAATGAGAGCCGGAACATTCAAAGGCCCATTAGTTGAATAATTTTTACTTAAATATAAGGTAGTAAGGTAATAAGAAGGTAATAAATGTATCTCTGAACAGTGAAATGTGACTGTTGTATCACTGACACCTCATAAGTCGACTTCAGCTCCAAAAATTCAGCCTCTGTAGACCAGGAGCCTTTCATTAAGTCACAGACAGAGCGAGAAGCAGGGTGAATGGTTGTGGTATTGATTACTGCTTTAATTCTAAATAGAGACTGGCAGTTCGGGCAGCTACTGCATCTTCCAATGGCTGAGTCAGTGCCTTGTTGCTGTCACAGCTGAGCTTCCCAAGTGACAGGTTTGTTCCCCCTAAAAGGGAATGAGCATATCCATCTTCTCACCTTGGGGTCCTCAGTGAGCTGATGAGCTCCCCAAGCCGCAAACTTAATCCAAGCAGGGCATTTCAGGTAATCATGTGTCTCTGTAGATGCATTATTTAGCTGTATTTCAGAGACGTATTCAGCGCAGGAGTGGGGGTCTTGGGGGCAAGGCTTTAAACTTCATCACAGTATGATGATATAGTCCAAGTGTGTATGAATCCCAAAAAAGCAGATGTCCAGTCGTGATTAAAAAAGGCATTTAACAAAATTCATTCTCAAAAACATACAAACAAGTAAATCAAGCCAAGGATGAACCAAAGGCAAGGAGACTGGCTGGCCGAGTGGGAGCCTCTCAGGGAGAAACTAGAAAAGAGAGAAAGGAGTGTCAAAAACTAGAACTATAAAAGGAAAATGAAAGGAAAAAAGGAAATTCAGAGCATAGATTGCAGAGACAAGAGTTTGTGTGAACTGCAGGTTTACCACAAACAATGAGAGACACGTTGACACCAGCCGTTGCCCAAAACAGAGCCTAAGAAGGGTTCCCAGAAATCAGCTCTCATTTGTGTGTGTCTTTTATGAGTGGGCCACCATTTCTGAAATCACATTCTGTGATGTATTTGATACGCTAAGGTTTCAGGAAGGAAATAAAATGTGTCATGACAGAGCTAGTAGTGTCTACCTCAGAAATCAGAGGAGTCAGATTTTAACAATTTCTCAGCAAAACACGCTGAATCATTACTGAAGTATCCTTGGGCCAGTTAAGATTGCTTGCACTGATGTGCTGAAGGAGACATCAAATTATTTCAAACTAGAAAAGAGAAGCTCTCTGCAAGGTTTTATGGTAAGTCTGTTGATGACCTAAAAACATGGCTGCCATTGGGTACACCAAAGAAATAATCAATTTTAGCCACCTAACAGATGGTTCACCTATTAAAATCAGTTTCTAAATTACTCCCTGCCTGCACCAAAGTCCATAGAGAAAATTGGTGATTTTACACCACAACACACAGGAGTTGTTTACTGACTGCTGCCTCCATCAGCAAGTTCAAATGTGTTATTTTTGTGACTTTGTCTGGTTCACCTCAGTAAGAAAAAGTTGCCAAAATAAGCAGCAGGAGACCAATAGTTGTGTCCTTAACAAGCTAAAAACCTTGCTTTTCTCTATGGACCTTTGTGCAGGACAATGAACTTAAAAAAAACTCCCAGACAGAAAAGGCTTTGCAAGTGTTAGAAATAAAATGGTACACATATTCTTTTAACAGCATGCATGTTACAAACCCAGTAACCGGTTCGTGTAATGGTATGGGTGTGTCTGTTTTGTTGCTTCCAGGTTGACTCTCCACCCTCTGCCCACAGGTGTCTTGAGCTGGTTATCATTGGAAGTAATAACAGAAGGGTGACAATTATTGATCTTTCTCTTTTGAGAACTGAGCTGCTGTATCTTGGTGAGACCATAATGGTGTTGGTACTCCTTTATGGAAAGGATGGAGTTTGTCATCATTTTGATTTATTGCAGTGTTTCCCACTTTGGTTGTGTGTATATTTTTTCCTTTGAGTTTTCTTGTGGATTGATCTAGTTCTTTTGTTTGACAATGTTGTTTAAAGACCAGCGGATTAAACTTATTGAACTTTGTTTTGAACTTCAATTTTAATAATCATTAATTTCATTAATTTCACACAAATTAACAACTTGTGTTTTGAAGCCTCAACTGCCTCTGCTGCCCTTTTCCCATGCCGGTTCACAATAGTTTTTGTTCATCCATCAATCCCGTGAGGCAAAATCCAGGGACATAACAAACTGGGGGCTCGTCCAAGATTGTTATTATCTTGGAAATTAAGGGTTTTTATTTAAGTAGGTGGTTAAGTGTTCCAGCCTCAGTTTGCTGTTGTCCTTTCAACTTGGGCTTTCCTCAGTTGAGTTTAGAGCGTGTCCAGCTAGGTTAGTATCAGACTCTCCATCTGGCACTTTATTATTTTGCCCTTTTTTATTTTTGGGGTAATGCTCGGTGGAGACTTGTTCTCTGTCAGGGGTAGGCATTCAGGGCTTCAGCAACTGATGCAGTGAAGTCATTAAGTCTTTAAAGTCTTTATAGGCCACCTTTAACGCTATACAGGGCAACATTTGTTCCTAAACAAAAATCCATCATAATTATTTACTGTTATACTGAGGAAAAAACAGGATCAATGATAACTCAGTCACTTTCATCTCTCAGAGACTCTGGTAGAACAAGAGACAAAACATGAGTTAACCTTGGGTTTTTTAGTTGATGACCTGTGTGGGATCAACTTCACTTCAAAACAGATGCTGAGTTTGGCTTCTTCCTTCTACGTTAGTAAGTACATGATAACTTTACTAGCTGGTATTGCATCAACTATCAGAAAGTTCAGCTGAATTTTGGTACAAACTGGCGTCTAAACGCAGAGAAGTGTGGCTGCTTCCTGTGCTATTCACAGCATTGAGTGAAAGCTCAAGATTCAGTTTTCAGTTGCACTCACATGATTGTGGCTGTTATCCAAACTGTGAACTCAGCTTTTCATTTTTATTTTTAATTTCATGACTATGCTACTTTACATTTGCTGATGATGTTTAGTTAGCAAGGGGATATCTAGCTGCTAACATTATCCATCATCAGATAAGTTTGCTCCTTTTGTGCCTTGTCAAAGTTGACAAGCTAAACTAACACACCAGACTAAATTCAGTCCCCCTATTAACCAAAGTCCTAATCAAGATGCTGTGTTATCTTACCATGCTAGAGTGTAAACGTAGACATGCTGCCTCACTCTATGACCCTTAGAGAAACTAATTCTAATTCTACTAATTCTTTTTTAGATTGGTCTGCTAAATCTTTCAGTAACAGGTAGATTAGTTGACTATCAAAATTTTCCCAAATATTTATTTGCAAGAATCACAGATTGTCTATTTGTGCCTCCATTGTCAAACAGGTCGACTGCTGATTTGGAGAATTTATAATAATATATTACAATCTATGCAGCCAAATGCCACTTTCACCCTTCTCCCTTTTCTCTTTAAAGTTCTAGAAAAAAAAAATCACCAACTAACATTCAATAACCTCTAGGAGCAATTCCAACCTGGTTTCTGCTAACTTCACAATACTGGACCAGTATTGATAAAAATCACATTACTGTACTATCTCTGTGGTGAAATGCGGTGTTTTCTAATTTATACTTCTCCGTCGCATTGACAGCTACAGCAAGGTTGGGGTTGAAAGCTGCCCGAGTGAGAAGCTATACAGTAGCAGCAGTACAAACCTGACCTGACTTCTTGTTACTGCTTATTTTACATGACAAAATAACTAAACTGCATGAGATAAGCAGCAACATTCTGAGTAAACAATTAAAATTACTTTACCTTATCAAATGACAAAAGTTGCAGTTGCGGCTGAGATGCAGCAGATATGACAATTTCATTTCTATTTAAATGCAGTGGCAAACAGGTAGGTTTTCAGGCTAGATTTAAAAGAATGAATTGATGTAGCAGCACCACTCGGGTTCAGATCGGGGGGGGGGTGTTCCTCCCACTCAAACCCCTCCCAGGTCTCACTGCCACTGCCCACGTGAGCATTGAAGTCTCCCAGCAGAACAAGGGAATCCCCAGCAGGAGCACTTTCCAGCACCCCCTCCAGGGACTCCAGAAAGGGTGGGTAAGGCTGCTGAGCTGCAGTTTGGTGCATAAGCAAAAGCAACAGTCAGGACCCTTCCCCCCCACCCAAAGGCGGAGGTAGGCTACCTTCTCGTCTACCGGGGTGAACCCCAATGTACAGGCCCCAAGCTGGGGGGCTATAAGAATGCCCACACCAGCTCGGCACCTCTTGCCAGGGGCAATTCCTGAGTGGAAGAGAGTCCAACCCCTCTCAAGGAGACTGGTTCCAGAACCCAAGCTGTGTGTCGAGGTGAGCCAGACTAAATCTAGTCGTAACTTATCAACCTCATGCACCAGCTCAGGCTCCTTCCCCACCAGAAAGATGACATTCCACATCCCTAGAGCCAGCTTCTGCAGCCGAGGGTTGGACCGCCAGACTCCACCTTCAGCCACCACCCAGCTCACACTGCACCTGACCTCCTTGGCCCCTCCCATAGGTGGTGAGCCCATGAGCCCACGGTGCCTCTTCGGGTGGCTGTTGGCCCGCCCACCAGGCCCTTGCCATCGTGCCCCACCCCCAGGCCTGGCTCCAGAGAGAGGCCCTGGTGACCCGCGTCCGGGCAAAGGAGAGTGTCACCCATTTATGTATATCATCATAGGAGGTCTTGATGAACTGCTCTTTGTCTGGTCCCTCAACTAGGACCTGTTTGCCTTGGGTAACCCTACCAGGGGCATAAAGCCCCCGACAACTGAGTTCTTAGGGATCATTGGGACATGCAAACCCCTCCACCAGGTTAAGGTGGCGGCTCCAGGAGGGGGATGATGGATATATTTAATGAAATTGCTCATATGGATGAGATTTACCTCCATGGAGAGGTCAATGCGAGTGCAAGAAAAGAGTGAGCAGTTATTTAAGTTATTGTTGCCTTATTATCATGTCAGACCAGTCTGGCGAATCTTCTGTGACCTCTGGCATCAACACAGAATTTTCCTCCATGATTGCCAGTCACTGGTATATTTTCTGCTATTTTGGACCATTAGCTGTAAAACCTTGACATAGTTGTGGGTGAAAATCAGTGGTTTCTAAAATACTCAGACTTGGCACCTTTCTTTCCTTTTCTGATGCTTGATTTGAACTTCAGCAGCTCATCTTGACCATGCCTATAGAACTCTGAGCATGACTTGAAGGCCTAAGATGCAGCAAAAATGAAAGGGAACTGTGCTGGTTTCAACCTGTTAGAGTTCGCTGAGCACTTTAAATCCAAAGAGAGCTGTTGCCACTGGAAGGGAAAGTCACAATGCTAACATTAGCATAATGTTAGCATTGTGGATTCCCATCGCTCTGTCTTCTACTACTCACTGTGATCATGTTTCTCCATCTTTTTTGGTACATCTATCCACCATCCTGACTTTTATAATGAAAACAGCTAGTGAAGAGACGAGTTGCTTCCTGCCTGACATTAGCTATGGGAGCTGTAAAATGCCTAAGTGCATTGAGTTGCTACCATGTGATTGGCTGATGATATACAATATTTGCATCAACAAGCAGATGAATAGATGTACATACAGTAACAGAAGTTGCTTTTGAGTGTAATTTTCACGCAGCAGAACGTTAACGTTTAAAAGATGAGTAGAATGCACAAGGTCTGATGGTAAAGAATAAAGATTGTTGGTATAAAATATCATATTATAGTTTCATAACAGAAATATCAACACCTGGCCTGGCACCAAATGATCCTGAAGCTGTGTGTGAGAATTCCTCAAAGCGGGATTTGCCAGACTGATAAAAAAAGATAAATAAATAATGCAATGACTATATCTACGACTGTTTGTTGACTGTATAAAAAAATCTTACAGACAATATTTTGTATTATTTTTTTTCCTATTGTGTCATTGTGTATTTCCAGAATATGCCTCTGTAGACAAGGTGACAAGAAAGCGAAGATAGAAGGTGAGAAAAACTCCATTAGCCATTAACACTTCAACACACTCCATTAACACTTCAACAAACTTCACACATCAGATTCAACAATTACCTGCTAATTGTCTGAACTTGTAGTTTCACTTCCTATGAAGTGTAATCATTCTCACTATTTGCAAAGCAGTGGCTGAATTTCTTGAAACAGTTAGTGCCTAAGTGTGTCACTTGGTCAAATCTTTAGTTTCTCTTGCACAGAGAAAGTTGCATTTAATATTCTATTCTATTCTATTCTATTCTATTCTATTCTATTCTATTCTATTCTATTCAAAAGTAAAGAGTTTAACGGGACACGGTCGAACGCCTTTTCGAGTCCGCAGACTCTGCTTCCTCACGGGAAGGCGTGTTGGTGGGATTGAGGAGGTCTTCAAAGTACTCTCGCCACTGATTCACAATGTCCCGAGTCATTGTGCACACATCACAGGCATGTTTACAAAATGTCAGGCACATTTCAATGCAATTAATATTCACAACAACCACTATTTAATGGAACTATCTGTATCTGCACATACTTTTATATATTTATCAACAGTCCCTTCACATCTGATGTCAGATCAAAGGCAGATGGCACGTATAATGGAATTTAATTAATGTGACTGAAACTGTGATGCAAACTAACGACTTCACATCTCTCTCAGCCAACCACAAACAGCCTCGGCATCAGATAGATAGTGACTGTACATTCAGCTTCTCAAATCTCATAAAATTAAATGCATTCTATGCAGGGAGAGCAGCAGAGCGAAAGGGAGAGGAGAGACCATCTGTCTGCACAGCTTTGTCCTTAAATGTTTCCATTTGTACATTTTTGGCCACAATTTACTCAATGTACTCATATTAAAGATACATAAACTTACTCATGATACAAAATGGTGTTAACATCAATTTTATTGACTTATTGAACTAGTCTCCTTCCTCTTCCTCGTTGCGTGCAGGGATGCGCTCCCAGTTGGATCCGGAAGAGGATTAATCAAACGTATTCACATCTTTAATTTTGTGTAATCCAGAGTCACATGCCAAAATGATCACAATTCAATTTTTGTAAGACAAGTTAATTTCACATGCAAACATTAGTGACAAGGGCCAGACCACAAGCTTGGCAATGTGTCTTTTACACACAGATGCTTCTGATTTCATCCCCATTACACGTTTATGTTGTGATCTGTGCACACTAGTCATCTTTATTACACAGGGTGTAAATATAGGTTACAAAATATGAGTGTCTTTATTAGTGGAAAAATATGTTTACCTTACCCGTAATGCCAACATCAATCCCACCAAAGACCTCGATGCTTATGGCTGAGAGAGTGGAGGGTGCAATGTCCTCCGCCGAGCTCATGGCCACACTGGTGGAGGGGCCACTCCCGGTGCTTTTGTTGCAATCGGATACAGAAGTGAAACCTATCTGGTGTTTGAAATGTTGATTTGAGTCTGTTTCACTTGATCAAACAATGCCATTGTAAGCCATTGTCTCTCACTGAGATACAACCGATAACACAAGTTGCTGACAGCCTTTTATGCCCTTAAGTGCATTGGTGTCATTCACACAGACCTGAAGCCAGACAATATAATGCTCACTGTAAATCTACAGTTAATTACTGTAAAGGAGGAGGGCAATTTACTAGAGTATTGTGATATTTAGGCTGCATTTTACAGTGGGACTGTTGACGGGCTGTCCCTTTGTGGACACTGGCCTATTCATTTTAGGAATGAGGAGCGGGAGAAATTGATGTTGTGGTTCCAATACAGTGCTGCACCTGCAGTATAGAATTTTCCGTCTACAGAAGAGGTCAACTTTTCAGTTTTAGTCAGTATGTTCTATGTGAACTTTGGTGTGAGGGTGCCTGTGTTTATGATGTATGTGTTGCAGTGGGTTTAATTTCCTGTACTTTGATAGGCTAAGTGCTGTGGGAGAGAGGTAGAACTTGTTTTTTGGCAGGGAATTGTATTTTTTTGTTATTTCACCACTGTTTTAATCCCTGGTGTTATTCAACATGTGAAGATACACAGAAATCCTGCTAATTTAAAATTTTCAGGTGGGGTAACAGAATTTCTGTGACATGTGGCACCATTCAAATGCACTTGTATCTCTTTCCCCAAGACTGATAGACAGGACGTAAAAAGCCAGTTGAAGTGTTGATTTGACCTGCTACGTTGAAGGTTGTGGCTTTGTGTCAGAAACTGTTTTAACCTTATATGAACATTTTTACTGGCATGCTTTACTTAGAGATGGTAAACAAATTAATTGTAAGCAATCCTTTGACTCTTGTGTGTATATGTATGGGCAAAGACAGAATGGCTGTTGTGTACAGTGGTCAACCTTAGTCTATGCTCTGTTCTTACCCTTTTGTCTATACAAAATTATATTTTGTATAGACAAAATTTTGTATAATTATTGTCTATACAATATTTGTCATACATTTATCATTGTAGTGTATGTATGTATAAATGAATGAAAAAGTAGATTAAAATGCCTTAGAGAAAATGTAGCCACCACTGCTGCTGTTACTTGTGTTATAGTGTTTGTTATGCATCTATCACTTTTTGTTAATCTGTCACTATCCCAGGTATTGTATCATTTGCTTTGATCTGAGTGTCACGACTTGGGGCTAATTGTTAAACCAGAAAAAAGGACCGAGAGTGGAGACTGAAATAAAGGGGGTAACAAAGTCAATTTAATTCAACTAAAACAAAAATAGAACCAGTCCATAAACAACTAAAGGCGCCGAGTCTGGCCGGCTGGTGAGGCGGAGCTCAGGAAACACGGGGTAGCTGGAGGGAAAAACAAAAAGGCGACCATTAGGAGGGAATCAAAAAATTAGGAACACTGTTACAAAAATGCTAGAGAAAGAACACAAGGCAGGGTGGCTTGACGAGGTTACCAGACTGGGTAGAGAAGACGCGCTGACGAGGAGACACAGGAAATCCGGGTTTAAATAAGGCGGGTGCAGATTGGGAAATGAGGAGCAGCTGTGCTGGTTGGAGTCCCGCCTCACCTGTCACCCAGACTCCTAGAAAAGAACAGAGCAGCACCTCCAAGAAATACAAAAAACAAACAAACAGTGGCAACACAGGAGCAACTCAGACCAGACATGACACTGAGTCCTCTTTGGAAGCTATGTAGACCCCCTGTCATTTAGACTTTATAGTCATTCATGTTGGACTAGGGCTGGACGATATGACCTATAATTATTGTGATATTTTTAGGATATATTGCGATACACAATACATTTCTCGATATTTTAAAATCTTCTCTACATCATTGTATAAATGTTAAATTGACATCTTGCATGCATAACACTGACCTTTTTTTCAATATTTGCATACAAAAATGGGAAAATCACAATCAACTTAAATAGAGCAAGCTGTTTACTTAACCCATACGCTCACTCACACACTCACATATTCACTCACACATTCATGTCTATGGGCAATATTGAGTGTTCAGTTAACTTCTGCATGTTTTTGGACTGTAGGAGGAAGCCAGAGTACCTGGAGAAAACTCACACATGGGAGGCCTTCCTAATGTGCAGTAGGTCTCAATACCATAATCAAACAAACAGAGCTTATAAACATAACAGATAAAATGAAAAATGCACATAAAGTGCTCATTTTTCTGCTTGATTGTATTTTCAGCAACAGATCATTTTCAGAACAGTAAAAAACTAAAGTTAATACAGTGGTAGAAGTCCAGGCTGTGTCTGTGAAAACTTCACAGCAGCAGTGGCAACTTATGTGTGTATGAAGCCTTCTCAGGTAGCAGACAGACTGTGATGCAATGTTTTTCCCTCTCGTCCTCATAATTTATTTGTTTCCTCACATCTCACTTTATGTGGATGGGAGGACACTCTCACTTCAGTGTCTTCAAATGTCGCGTCGGTAGTCGCTTGTGAAAAAGAGTCGCTAGAGGGTCTGATTTTGGCAACAATGTGCATCCGAGAGTGTTCTAGTTGGGAGGGGGGAGCGAGCAGTGAGAGGTGCATGAGGAGAGAGAGAGAGAGAGTGAGAGAGAGAGAAGTGAGACTCAAAGAGAACTGCATGCAGATGGTTTAATAATCGCCCACACCTATGTTGGACCAAGCATTCATATGGTGTCTTGTTGTGAAATATAATTATTGCAATGTCTGGCTCTTTCTTAAAAGGGACATTCACTGGAAAATCAAATTTCCTGATGTTTTTTGGTGTGTCCCCGTGTCCCTCCCATATCTAAACATCACTAAATTGTCACAATAAACACTTCAGCCACTTTTAAGAAAAAAGGGCTTCTCAGTTCTCAATCTGTGCTCAAGCAAGCGGTTTTAAAAAGTCGAGTTTAGTTACAACTAGCACATTTGCCGTGCATTGAACCCTCCCCCAGAAGCTACTCCTGGTCATGGGCGTGGACATTCAACCTGAAGAAGAAGAAGAAGCTGAATCGCTTCCGCTATTACAACTATAGTATCTATGACAAGCCGTTTGAGTATTTATTACATATCCTTGATATCCGGCTTAAGCGCCATATACTAGTACGCTCTTTGACCACACTAGTAAGACTATTCTGCACACTAGTAGAACGACTGTGTCTTACTATTAAGGATTTTTCCACTACTAGTGACATTTTTGGCCTACTAGTATGCAACCAAACCTTAGTAGTAAAATGATGTGCCACACTAGTAACACTACAAGGCCAAACTAGTTGGCCTGTGTCAAGCACTAGTAGCCCTGTGGACCCTACTAGTACTGCCAAAATGCCCACTAGTAGCACTAGTGAGGCATTTGTTCCTCACTAGTACTACTAGTAAGTGCCACAATGTCCACTAGTAGTACTAGTGAGAGCCAAAATACCTACTAATAGCACAGCAAGATGTATTGACATTACTAGTAGTACTAGTAAAAGTCAAAATATCTACTTGTAGTACTAGTGAGGTATTTAGGACCTCACTAGTACTACTAGTGAGGCACAATGGACCTATTTATACTACTTGTAAGATGTTTTTGATCTCACTAGTGGTACTAGTATGCCAAGTCGTCTTACTATTGCACGGGTATGACTTACATGTTCAAGAAATGTCTGACTAGTTGCGTGTAGTCACGTACTACTAGTGTGCAACTGCATACTAGTAGCACACTAGTTGTGCACTAGTAATGCACATTTGCATACTAGTAAGGCCAAACTCTTTACATGTAAGGTTTAGAGGCCCACTAGTAAGATAAACATTCTTCTACTAGTTACACTAGTAAAGGAAAAAGATGTGTTACTAGTAACACTAGTGGGCATTTTTATTTTACTAGTATTAGTAGTAAAGTGCAAAAAACGGCACTAGTGCTACTAGTGGATATATTGACACACTAGTAAACATTTTGTCCTTTACTAGGTAAAACAGGCCGTACTAGTACTGCTAGTAGATCTAAAGAATTTTGTGGCACTTACTAGTGGTACTAATTTGGACCATACTAGTAGAACTAGTAAGGCCACAAAAGCCTTACTAGTACTACGAATGGACATTTTGGCTTTCACCAGTAATCTTGTAAAATAATACACATCTAACTAGTGTTACTAGAGGACACACGTGACATGAGAGGCAACATGTTGCCAATAGTGTCACTATAGCTGCAATTCCACAGACCAACATGTAGTACTAGTGGACTGCATGCAAATGAAGAAGGCAGAGATGGAATTTCATTGGTGAGTGTTCAAACTGTGTGCTTGCCAATGCCAATAAAAATATTTTTATTAATACATGTTAGAATCACTTTTTATCTTGGCATTAGAATATAGTTCATATTTTGATGATACCTCATAGTAATGCTCCATCAAATGTGAACATTGAATTGAAGTCAGACTTAAAAAAATGATATGGCAAATCAAATAGCAATTGCAGTTTCTATCAGACAAAATGGCAATTCTTTCTAATTACATATACATATCTTTGTAGTGTGTAGGACTCATCCTAATTTGGCCAAGCGAACATACTATAAAACATTTTTTTTTCATGATGTAGAATGCATGTTGTATGGATATTGACAGTGTATGTAATTTTGTTCCTTATTTTCCAGGGATCCCTAGTCATGAAGTGCCAGGGGAAGTCTCAGATAGATGTTAGGTACAAATGTCTTGGACTCTCCCAATGTTTAATAATTACATTTGCCAAAGCTTTCCCACTCTAAGCCTAAATGTCATTGGATTTTATCTTGCAAGAGCTAACAAGTCCAGGGTTCTCAGTAAAATTCAGGCAAATACACTGTTTGAGCTGAAGGCAGCAGTTGGCAGAAGCCGGATTTATATTATTCCCCAGACCAGTATCACAGTGAGGTTTTGTTGTTTTGGGCCAACACTTCTTTAGTGTATTAGCACATGGATAACAGTTACAGTTCAGGCCATTTGATTTTTGCAACCAGATCTCAGAAGCTGCCCTACCAGAAGCATCTACTCCAAATGGATGTGTGACACTTTCACAGTCTCCACCTGCTTCTTCCTCATCCACATCACAGATGTTGCCTGATGTTGCCTCATCAACAGCCATCAGATCTACACCCTCACCCAATGCCCCCTCAGCCATTGTATCAGTTCCATCCCAATCGCACCATCAGCCTGCACACCTCTGCCCTCATCTGCCGACCCGCAGGTCACACCCCTATCTCCTATCGTACCACCCAACAGTAATGGAAGTTCCCAGTCCTCTCCTCTCAATGCCATATCCCTCTCTTCAACGATGAAAAATGATGGACTCTCACCAACGACAGCTTTGAACCCTTCTGTCGTAAGTTATGAAAAAATGCATTTTGTATATACTTTTGATCATTCAGATTGAAATAAAATGAAAACTTATTAAATCCCATAAAATAAATCCGATGCCATCCTTTCATTTTTTTAACATTGGTAAAATGCAGTTGGATTTACATGATATATCTTGTCAATCATCAGGAGACAATTTTGGATGCTTCACAGAGGCTGAATGCAGGTACCCCAGAGGTAAATCTTAAAATGACACTAATTGAATGTTTTTTAATGTAGTATTAAGTAAGTTTTGTAAATATTGATATATTTATACATTGTCATCTCATGCAATGTTTGTACGCTTAAGGTCTTCTACAGAAGGTCATGTGTGGAACCACTGAACAGGTATTTTAAAGGTTTACAAACAGTTGTAATCATGCTACTCATGAACAGTCTCAATACTAAACTATTCCATTAACTGTAAAGGTCAGAATGTATCAGTAGGTTAATCCCAGTACAATATAAGTGCAAAATATGTCACATTGACACTTAAAAAAATGTTTTTTAGGGTTCCTGACCATGACTTTATCATTGATTGTTCTGATGATGGGGAGGAGATGACATTTTAGCCATTTCTTTAGAAAATGACAATCCTCCAATGGTATGTCTTTTATTTATTTTTTTTTTTTCATTACAAAATTAATGAGTGAGTGAAGAATACTGGAAGAATAATTTGGTAATTGTTCATGACTGTGCATTTCACATAATTCTAATCTTAAATAATTGGATATCGGACATTTGATGTTTATACATTTTGTATACCTTAGGAAGAAGTGGATATTTCCACAATTTTAAGGACATTTAAAGAGGATCACATTTCTGATGACCTGGTAACCATCATTTGCATCAGAAGGGGGAAGCTTTTGGAGAGTGCCATTAAAGCAATCTTCAGAGTCACATTTTCTTGGACCCATTTGCCACAGATAGTACCACTAGTGAGAGCCAGAACAGCCATTAGTAGCACTGGTGGGGTATTTGGGGCCTTACTAGTACTACTAGCAAGGTCAAATATGCCCAGTAGTTGAACTAGTGAAAGCCAAAGTGCTTACTAGTAACACTAGTTGCTCAAAATGCTCAGAGTGATGACGAAGCATGCATTGAGGCTTCCAATTGGCTCTGTAGTTCAAAATAAATTGTGTTGGCCAATCAAGCTAAGATTTGTCCCGCCTGCTTCATTTGCAAACTAGTACTCGATGTTGGTCTGAAGAAAGGTGTTTTACCTTACTAGTACAACTAGTAAGAGCAAAAATGTCTGCTAGTAGCACCAGTTTGAGCCAATATGTCTACTAGGACTACTATTGGCACGTGTCTTGCCTTACTAGTTCTACTAGTAAGGGACAAATGTTTACTAGTGCCACTAGTAAGTGTCAAATATTCCACTAGTAACACTAGTAGGTGTCTTTGGACCTTACTAGTAACACTAGTGACATCAAAAATGTTCACTAGGGTTACTAGTAAAGTGAATCTTTCTTTACTAGTGTAACTAGTAGACTAAAATTTGTCTTACTAGTGAACGTCTGAACCTCACATGTAAAGAGTGTGGCCTTACTAGTATGTGACTGTACACTACTAGTGAGCAACTAGTACATGACTACATTTTTGCTGCCTAGTAAGACGACTTTGACATACTAGTAGGACAACTACATTTTACTAGTGAGACAAAATTGTGCACTAGTTTACTAGTAACATGTTACATATACCTTTCCCGTGTTTTAAATATCACAACAACAAAGTCTGAATGAATACAGCACAGAAGCATTGCGAGGTTGATTTTAATAATTAATCTTGATACTTTTGCCATTGTTTCCAAGATTATGCTACTATCCTTTATTATTCAGCTGTAAGTGGACACAATTTATTTGTTTGATAATATGAATGATAATAATAACAACAAAACTAACAAAAGTGAAAGGTCATCAGGCTTTAAAGGGTTAAATTCAGGCTGGGCGGAACTCTTTCAGGTGAGCCAATAGGAAGCTTCAATGCATGCTTTGCCCCCCACCTCCTCATTAACATTTTGTTGTACTACTTCTACTAGTAACAACTTTTAGAGTCTACTATTGTTACTAGTAAAGGTTTGGACTCTTACTAGTGCTACTAGTAGGCTAAAATACCTTACTAGTGCTACTAGTAGATATTTTATCCTTACTAGTAGCACTAGTAAGATGTAAAGCACTCTCACTAGTAGTACTAGTGAGGAAAAAAAGGCCATACTAGTAATACTAGTAGACATTTTGGCCCTTACTAGTACTACTAGTGAACATTTGGTCCTACTAGTAAGGTAAAACACCTCACTATTACTACTAGTAGACATGATTACTAGTAGATCACCATTACTAGTAGTACTAGTGAGGTACAAATGCCTTACTAGTGCTACTAGTGGGCATTTTGGCACTACTAGTAGGGTCCACAGGGCTACTAGTTCTTGACACAGACCAACTAGTTTGGCCTCGTTGTGTTACTAGTGTGCCACATCATTTTCCTAGTAAGGTTTGGTTGCATACTAGTAGGCCAGAAGTGTCACTAGTAATGGAAAAATCTTTACTAGTAAGACACAGTCGTTCTACTAGTGTGCCCTAGTTGTTCTACTAGTGTGCAGAATTATCAAAGAGCGTACTAGTATATGGCGCTTAAGCCGGATATCAAGGATATGTAATAAATACTCAAACGGCTTGCCATATGTATCTGTTTGCGCGCAACATGTCTCAGAAGAAAGGTTCAGTTCATTGTTGCTCTGTTGCTGGCTTTTAAAAACAACACCAGATGCTTCATAGACTCCCTTCTATTGAGGAAAAAAGAGAGTGGATATCTTTCATTCTTTCGGGGGCGAAGCACTGCGTAGCAGTTAGTCCACTCATAGCTGGCTAATCACAAGCGAGCAGAAATGCGCTTGGTAGCTGGCCAATCGCAAGAGACTCAGTGTTCTGGGAGGCGGGCATTAGCTCAGAAACAGAGTGCCTGTTCAAATGTTGTCAGAGATGAGCATAAACTGGCTTAATCTGAAGAGACTATGAGGTTTTTGACCATACATATTATTTTGTTTATCTAAGTAGACATCAGTAATGAAAAGAAAGAAGAAAGAAGAAAGAAAAAAAAAGACCATTCTATGTCACTTGAGGTATGAGGTACAATCCTGATTGCAACTAAATGGATGCTGTCCATCAGAGGGAGAGTCATAATCCTACCTGCTGCTCACCTGGCTGACTTCACTTCTGCCTTGGCTGTCCTTTTTGCCTGTTACTATGTGTTTAACATTGAATATTAGGTGGAAGCAGCTACAAGCATCTTAAATTATTGTGGAAACGTTTAACCTGCATTTCATCTGTGGGTGGATTTTCATAATTTTCTTACAAATATGATATTCTAAACTGTATTTACAGAATATTATTTGAATCCTACCAGATCACATTGCCATGGTTGGGTGCTGCCACTTGATTTCTCACTGATCAAATTATGCTACTACAAAATAATGGTGCAGGTAAATAGTTTTTTTTTTTACATTTTTTCATTATATAGAAGACCTTTTAGGGCAGTGAGATGGTTTTGAAAATCACTTTGTTGTTATTTAACATTGAATGCCTCCTTTTTTCATTTCTGCAGGTTTTATTCAGGATTACCGGTATGATGAGTGCCAGGGTCCAGATCAGCCAGAAGAGTGAGAGAATGGTAAAAACCTAACTCACATGTGATTTCCTTTGTGTCCCTGATCACTTCTCTGGGTTTGAATGGCAAAATGACTAGCTGCAGGTGAGATTTTGACATTGAGGGTGCAGTTTTGTCTGATTTTAAGAAAAAAAAAAAAGACAGTGTTAGGCTAAAGTTTTTGTTTTTATAAGTTACTATGTTGCTAATGTAATTAAATGTTTTACAGTTGCTGAAATTACTGATTTACATACTTCTGAGGGTGGGGAGGTGTATTTTGACTGAAACATTGGTTATGGGGAGTATATCCATCCATCCTTCCATTGTCTACAGCTTTATACTCCACATCATGGTTGCGGGGTCACTGGTGCTAATCACAGTTGACATACAGCAAAAGGCAGAGTAATCCTGGACGGGTTGCCAGTCCGTCGCAGAGCCAACAAAGAGACAAACAAATATTCACTCACACATTCATGTCTATGGGCAATATAGAGTGTTCAGTTAACCTCTTCATGTTTTTGGACTGTAGGAGGAAGCCAGAGTACCCGGAGAAAACTCAACGTGAGTACAATTACATTAATGAAATTTGAATGTGTCCTCAGTTCACAATGAGCAACATGCATTCCTAGAAAACTATCCTAGAGAGGGATTAGAGTTTGCCTATTCAGCTGACGTAAAGAGATGCAAAAACACACAAACACAAGGACATCAGACACATCTGTACAGTCAGACTTGTTAAAAACTTAATTTTGTTCTATGATAACATTTATTTTCTTTCTTCTTAGTCACCCTGGCTTGGTTCGCTCTCTCTCTTTGTTCCTGTGATTGGATACATTTTAATTTATACTTTGCCGTGGATTGAACCCTCCCCCAACAGCTACTCCCGGTCATCGGCGTGGACATTCAACCTGAAGAAGAAGAAGAAGCTGAATCACTCCCGCCATTAGAACTATTGTATCTGTCAAGAGCAATATGTCTCAGAAGAAAGGTTCAGTGGCTTCAATGGCTAATTACAACCACATTTGAAAGACAGCGTGTGCATTCGCCTTTTCTGTTTGTCTCGGCTCCATGTGACACTGTTTACAAGTGAACCGCTGCAGAGATGTGTGGAGCTGTTTGTATTTGCCATGTCTGCGAGTGTCTTTTGGTTCCTACGCTAACTACTGACTGCAGCAGGCGGAGCTGGGTGTGTATTTGCCTTTTCTGTATGTCTTGGCTCCATGTGATGCTGTTTACAAGTGTTGGAGGGCCATAACCTAGTGTGGCCTGTGTTCACCATTATCATCCGTGAGCGTGGCCTACATGAAAAAACTAAAGCCTGACTCCGTGGGAGAGGTGGGAATCCTAACAAAGACATTCCTTTGCATCATATACAGCATATACAGCAGGTCATAAATGAGGTGTAATACAAGGCAGAATCCTACAATCTCATTGGGTGCTTCCCTTTGATGCCACTTCTCCCTGGCTGAAGCCTTATATCAGACTCCCCAACCTAAACATGGTTCTCTCTTCCCTGCCTTCACCTCTCGGCTTTGGTGGCCGTATGGGACCCGTCTCCAAGCTCCATTCATCGGCCCTCCATGGGAACTGTGACTGACTGTGATCGCTGCTGCTCCTATCCAGCTCGCACAGGTAACGGAGCAGAAATTAGCTCACCTCTCCCGATACGACCACTGTTGTTGGAGCTGCACCTACGCTCTTGTCATCCAGCATCGTACTGAAGACATCCAATCCCTGATAGATTGTGCTGGTTTCACCCTCAATGGTTGGGCCAGAAACTTGTTTGCGTTTAACTTCGCACTCCTTTTGGATCTGCATTGGAAGCCTCTGTAGAACCAAGCTTTCCCTCACTGCTGCAGAAGAGAAGGACGGTGGAGCCTCCTTCTAATTAAACTTGATGCCTGAGCTTCCTCCCTCTGCGACGAAGCATAGGATCAGCCACTGTTGTCCCGCTGAGAGCCGCACAACAGTCCGTCAACATTCTGCGGCTTCACTAAATTGGACCAGGCCCGAAGATGGACAGACACCTCACTTTCAGTTTGATTAAATAAACTGTTATTTTTATTCGCTTAAAGGAACGCTGTGTTTTGTGCATGTATGGACGAACACCTCACTCCCCCCCCCCACTCAAAGTAAGAGGTAGTGTCTGGGCAGTTAGAGTAATGTGTTCTGTTTCCCTTGTGTTGAACGTGTCGGACTGTGCATCCACACGTTTCTATAACTCAAGTGTTTTATCTGTGTTTAACTGTTGTTTAATTGCTCGTAACTCTCTAGATCTTGAATCGTATTCAGTTCTTTGTTCCCTTTTTGTAACATCGTCCTGTTTTCCCTTTTTCTAGTTCCTGGTTTATCCTGAGCTCCGCCTCACCAGCTGGCCAGCCTCAGCGTCCTTAGTTCATTCCCCTTATTAAGGTATTATTAACAATCAAATTATTGCCAATGAGTGTTGTCCCCCAACACAAGCGAATCACTGTGTGGAACCATGTGTATTTGCCATGTCTGTGAATGTCTTTCGGCGTGGGGTTAGCACAAGTGTTCCTGTGCTAATTAATGACTGCAGCAGGCGGAGGTCGGTGTATATTACAGCTTATACTAAAATTGTTTATTTTACATGATCCATAATATTGTTTTTTTGTATTTTCCACACTAGGGTAAATTAAACCAAGCAGACACTCAAACTGATGCTCCTGAGGTTTGGGGGGCTGCAGCACCGTGGAGCAGCCAGTCCACTGGTAGCTGGCCAATCATAAGAGTGGGAATGCCCTGGGTAGCTGGCCAGTCACAAGAGACTCAGTGTTCTGGGGGGGCGGGCATTAGCTCAAAAACAGAGTGCCTGCTCAGAGGCTGGCAGAGAGCAGCAATAAACTAAAATAACAAAAGAAAATTCTGCTGTTTTGAATTATGGCAGGGCTAGACCAAACCATTATATGTCTTTAATGAGAATTAGATCTGTGGGCTGCAGTCAGTGAAACCAGACTCGTGACATCACTCTCTGCCTCAGATCACTTCACTACTCCCCTGGCTTGCTAGTTCCTGTTTCAATCCCTCCACCTGTGATCCCCCACCTCTTCCCACACCTACAGCTAATCAACTCCCCAGTACTTATACCAGTCACTTCCACCTCCACTCTGCCAGATTGTCTTGTGTTCTCCTGCCAAGCTTTCCCGCATTCGTTATTCTGCCTGCCTGATGTGACCTGCTTTGTTTGCCACCGTCCTTCGGATTCCTGCCTGCTGATTCTGGTTCTCTTTGCCTTGTCTGTCTGCCTGCCTGATCCGACCTGCTTATTTGCTACTGACCTCTGATTCCTGCTTGCTGATTCTGGTTCTGTTGCCTTGTCTGACTGTCTTCCTGTTATTTGACTCCGCCTGTAAAGTGAAGTAAAGTAAAGTGAGCTACAGCGGAACTGTCATTCTCCCTGTGTTGTGCATCAGCCGGCCTAATCATCACATCAGTGCTTGAACATTAGTAGACTGACTTTAAAGCTCACACACCCATTGCCATTATCAAATAATATCTAATCTCAATAGAGTAATCATGTAGCTCTGCCATTTCCCTCAGATTTCAGGTTTGTTTTACTACGTGCAATATCAACTACTTTTAAAGCTACAGTAAATAGAGTTTTTTTTACATCACAGTATACAAGATTTGTAGACCTACTGCTGCCGTCATGTCAGCACATTATTTTGCCACTACTTCTTCTCCCTTTTCTTTCTGCTTCTCTCTTTAGGGGTCACCACAGCAGATCATCTGACTCCATTGTCTTATTCCTTATGTCTTTGTGTCCATCATATGTCCTAATGTCCTCCTTCACTACATCCATGAGCCTTCTCTGTGGTCTTCCTCTCCTCCACCTGCCTGGCAGCTCCTAGGTGCCAGTTGCCAAACGAGGATATCCTTAACCTAAAAACACAGATTTTCTCTTCAGTCTTCAGTTCTGGGAACATCAGCAGTTTACAAACTTCATTTTCCAGAAGAAAACTGATTTCTAGAAGGAAAATTCTAACGTTAAGATAACACAGCAAAGCTATTCATAAAATAGCAGCTTTTTTTTAAGTGGCTAAAAGTGTTGTTTCTTGTGTCCCTGCTGGCAGCCAGCTAAGGCGATGCTAACAACATGTCAGAACCTCATACGACCACACTACAAAAAAACCTATTCTATCTCCTTGACTATTTTGGGATGTATTGGCCTTACTTAACAGGATTTTGGCCTCTTTAATATGTAAGTCGTTTTAGGTCAATGTGTACATGGGTTATACTTTTAAGTTCTTTTGTAGTAAATTTTAAGACCTTATATGATACCTTATATGAAACATGAGTGTTAATAAAAACACAACTATCACTTGTATTATAGTTTTTAAACCACTTATAGGCTATAAGTAGAAATTTGTGTACTATCTGTATACCTGTTATAAATATTTATAAGATGTTTATTGACAATTAGACAAGAAACTGTCACCATTTTAGATTTAATAGCTGCTTAAGTGTATCATAAAATGTTCATAAAAACAGAACCTCTTGGCCTGCGTAATAGAGTAATATTAACCTTGTATAGTCTAATTACTGTCTCACTGTATTATCTTAAATGTTACGAGGGAATAATCAAAGGTGTTCTATATTATTAACACTCATTACTTTTTTTTGAATATTAACAAACATCTGTTTCAGATTCATATGGTATATAAAACAATATAAAAACAACAAACTCTTGACTCTCTTGATGGTGAGAGGTGAATCTCTATTGGGTTTGTTTACAGCTTGGTCCAAGTTAAATTAATAACCTACTTTGAAAAGTTTAAAATACAGTAGGAAAAAAATATGAAAAACACCTGTATATAATTTTGCTTGTTATCTGAAACATCTAATTAGATAGTCAAGTGGCAGCAACCTATTGCACCAAATATGCAGATACTGTTGGGCTGTTGGACAAACCAAAAACTGTTGATGTCAGACAGACTGATTAGACTATTTCAGGAACTGCTACTCTCCTGGGATTTTCAGTTACAGCATTCTAGATATTTTTCAGAAGATAGCAAGTAAAACAACATGTATTGAGACACAGTTCTGTGGACAAAAGCATCGTCTGGATGAGAAAGGTCAGAGAATGGCTAGAGTGGTTGGAGCTGCCAAGAAGAGGACTGTGATTCTAATACCCTTTATACTGCAGTATGCAGGCAGTGTGGTGAAAATGTGAAACAGCTTGGATCCGTGGATGCATCTCACCTGGTGTGAGTAGTTTAGTGCTGCTGCTGGTGTGATTATGTGAGGAAAGGAATGTTTCATTCACCTCATTCTCATTAGTTACTCATTAGCTTAATGACATATCTCAAGCTGGTTCCAAATATGACCTCACAATATGAGTTCCACAGTTGACAGGAAAAAGGTGAATGATGTTTTTGTGTGAGGTATGAGGTTGTGTGAGGTATGAGTTTTGAAGTTGTGTTTGAGTGACTTACCACCAGCTTGAAACATTAGCCCTAACTGAAAACATGGCTGCCAAGATGAAAATATATTAGCCATTTAAAGGTAATTAACCCTCTTTTCTGAGGCTAACTGTGCCAAATGCTTGATTTTAAAAATGCCAAGAAGTGGGCTGAGAACTGAGTGATGGAAAGAGGTACGGAGGGAGAGTGGGGAGCAGTGCAGGTCGGTGTCATGACAGCTGACACTGAGTTGCACCATGCGTCGAGCAGTGGAGAGTGAAAGGCAACAAACTGACAGCTCTGGAGTTTATAAGAGGAAGGAGTCTGGGACAACATGCCTTGCATTAGTTGGACAAGAGGGTGATGAAAGATTGTACCAGTGACCAGTTGAAAAGTGGACTGAAATGGTAAAATTTGAATGTAGCTAGTGTTTGACCAGCGAGGCAGAAGATACACTGATTTGAAACATGAGATATCCATATATGCTGGTTAACACCTGAAAAAGAGTGATTTAGGGATTTAATTAGACTTTAACATAAGACTTAGTTGATAAAATATACACCTGCTATGACATCTTAACACTGTTTTTACCCCTTATCTTGCTATTATTCAACCATAAAGTTTACATAATTTTGTAAACCTAGGTCTAGGCCTAGGTCTTTTGTAAAAAGGAGTAATAGGAGCAATTAGAATAACGTTGGAAAGATCTTACAGTCATTACCACTCGTAGGTCTTTGGTCTCAGTCCGAAAGGTCTGAATGGAAGTAGGCCTGCATTCGATCTTGATGGTGCCAGAGGTAAATCCAAAGTTGTGTCGTCTGCCGCAATCCTGGAATGTCTGTGCCTCAGTCCAATGCAGTCACACTCCTTCAGGGAAATTCTCTCTTTCAGCTGTCTTAGTTAGCATTCCCGGTACCTGTGAGGCTCCAGAGAAATCCTGGCACACGTGATGGAGGCAAGTGTTGCTTGTGAGTGTGAGCCCTAAACAGCCCTAAGATCCAAATGTCCCTGTGATGTTATCTGAGCAGGTGGAGCAGGGCATAACTAAAGTCCCTGTGGGAATGACGCTTTCTTCCTTTCATGATCCTTTATGATGCTGAGGCACCAGCAACGACCCTTATGTGGAGGATAAAGCAGGAGAAGAGAGTCAATGAGTGAGAAGAAAATTGTCCATCCATCACACTACAAACCCTAATTCCAATAAAACTGGGACATTGTGTAAAATATGAATACAAACAGAATACAATGATTTGCAAATCCTTGTTTGACCTATATTAAATTACATGCACTACAAAGACAAGACAATTAATGCTCAAATTATTGTTTTGCAAATATTCACTCATTTTGCATTTAATGCCTGAAGCACTTTCAAAAAAACTATCAACATCAGGAACAGCAGCGCTCCAGCGCAGGTGAGTAGATTGCAGGTGTTCTTTTAGCATTCCTCAATTTTCAGTCTTTTATTGCCCCTGTCCCAAATTTTTTGAGATGTATTGTAAGTCAGTTTCATCTATATAACCTAGCATCACAAACACAATTTGCCTCGAAGGGTTTTATAATATGTACGGCAAGTGGCACCCTCTATCCTTAGACCCTCACACTGAGTGAGGATAAATTCCACAAAAACCCTTGAACAGGGAAAAAAATGGGAAAAACCTCAGGAAGAGACAAAGAGGAAGAATAGTTGTAAAATTTGAGCTGTGGTGTTGAAGCTCTGGAATCAGGGATACCTGTGAAATAAGACCAAAGAGAGAGACAGAGCAGAAACTAGGGGGAGGGAGAGAAAACAATGTTATTGTCATGATAAAGTGTCACTGCAGAGAAGAGGGAGGGATAGGTAGAAGGTGAGAGAGAGAGAGTGCAGGCAACAAATTACTAAATATTTGGGGGTAAACAAAGTTTATCAGTTTCAACATGAAATATTTTTTCTTTGAAGTGTATTCAATTGAATATAAGTCGAAAATGATTTGCAAATCATTCACTGGATTGTTTTTTATTCACAATTTAACTGCAGTCAAAACTGAATATGTGTCAGTCCTTAAATGTTCCACAGAGCTCAAGTTCAACTATTGCTCTACATCATTATCAGCATTTCAGTATTAACATGACAGCTGTGATGGTGAATTAAAAACCTGCTAATGTACTGACATGGGGGGAATTATTTAAAGTGACATGAAAAGAGCATAACTGCAACATGAGTAAGAATAGGATGGAATGATAGAAAAAAAATAAAAAGGAAACAGGAAACAGACTGCACACCCGCCACCATCCCCTTGACCAGTGATGCCATTTACATTTTGCCATTTGGCCGATGGAAGACATGACTCCGTCGGCCGTGCACTTCATAGGACCCGGAAGTCAGACACTGTGAAATGAGACAGTCCAGTCTACCTACCTCAGTTTTTTGTATTAGTTTTAATTTAGTTAATTAAGTTATTTTGATGGACTCTTCAGATTTTGTACATATTTTAACAGTGTAACATTAATGCATATGGAGCGTGTGATGTTTTTCAGGCTTAAAGAAAAGCATGAACAGGTAAAATAAACACGATTAAACTGAACTCTTTACCAAACAGTAACCCTATTAAATCTGGCAGGACATTATGAAGCCATACTCCAGTCATGTCATAATTTTATACAGTATACTGTGGAATAAATCAGCCAGATGTATATTATGTAATCTAGGTTACAAATGTGTTTAAGCTTTAAAAGCAAATATCAAGATTTTATTTGAACAGTTATTCCATTACGTCAAGAATACAATACTGTAGGATCAATATTGAACAGTCTATTTATTATCATAAACAATGAACAAATGTAATAATCATTATTGACATTAAAAAATTAATTAGGGACAATTCTTTCCTCCTCTCATTCTTCTCCTCCGCTTCCCTCTGCAGCCACGTCTTCCTTGATCAGGTTCTCTGTCCTTCTTCCTCTTTTTTGGGCCGCCTCCCTTCAGGGTTCAGGTCTCTCATCACCATCACCACCATCATCGTCGTCGTCGTCATCATCTACTAATTAATTTCTCTATTAAAATAATAAAAGTATGCTTATTTCATAACACCAACTAAATTAGTTTAAGTGGCAAAATAATCAATATACAAAATCACCACATTTATGTTCAGTCAAGTTTAGCTTAAAACCAAGGTTTAAAAGTTACGCCATGACTGACACTACTGTTCCTGGTGCTTGCATTTCTGATGTTTTTGCTCCCATATCTAAACATCACAAGTGTCACAATAAACACTTCAGCCACTTCAGAGAAAGATGGGACTGTCTGTTTACCTGAACTCAAGCAAGTGGTTTTGAAAAGTCGAGTTCAGTTATGCAACTAGTACATTTGCCGTGCAACGAACCCTCCCCCAACAACTACTCCCGGTCATGGGCATGAACATTCAACCTGAAGGAGAACAAGAAGCACCGTGGAGCAATCAGTCAGCTGGTAGCTGGCCAATCACAAGCGAGTGGGAATGCACTTGGTAGCTGGCCAATCACAAGAGACTTAGTGTTCTGGGGGGCGGGCATTACCTCAGGAACAGAGTGCCTGTTCAGACGCTGGCAGAGAGCAACAATAAACTGGCTTAATCTGAAAAGACTATGAGGTTTTTGACCACAAATATTATTTAATTTATCTAAGTAGACATCAGTAATCTTGATTTTTGGTCCAAAAAGATCATTCTATGTGACCTTTAAATGCTAGGATCTGTTACGACTAACAGCAGGCCTGAGACTAAGACAGAGATTAAAGCCACTGTAAAGACTGGGCTAAACAAATGCAGAGAAGGAATTATTTAATTTCTTATAATCCACTATTTCACAGACCACTTCATCTATAGGATGCCGCCCCTCTTGGAGGAGAAAACTGAGGTCTCATGACACTTAGTTACAAACAGCCAGGTATGATTTGTTCCAAAAGAAAATTTGGTTTTAATTTCAATGTATTTAAAAAAATGTTAAATATTGCAATTAAAGGTGAGATTTTAAATAATTAGGATGCTTAGGTAGAGGCCACAAACTGAAATGGTTTTGTACAGATATACGAGAGAACCAATGGCACTTTCTTTTTGTTTGAAAACAACCTGACTGTCATGAGTCTGCTCCCCTCTCTCACCAGCGCCGCCTTCCTCCGATTCAGCCGAGCCCATGCAGTTAGGGCGATCTCGCTTATCTCCCGCCGAGCGCCAACACCGGTTACTCTCTGGGTTATGTTTATATTGTGGTAATGCCGGTCATCTCCGCGTCTCTTGTCCCCAGCTGTTAAAAGCCAAGGCTCGCCAGTAAAGGGGAGGGCGCTGGTGAGCCATACCTTTTCCTCCTCGGTCGATATAACTCGCCGCATGAACCTCTCCACTTCTCTGGGGTGGGACCGTCAGTCACACTCTCTCACTGCTCTTATTGATTCCGGTGCCGACGAGAATTTCATAGATAGTAATTTGGTAAATCGACTCAGTATTCCACTCGTCCCACTCGAGACTCCCCAGGATGTCAATGCCTTAGACGGCCGTCTTCTAGCTCACGTGACCCATCAGACCGTTCCGCTCTTTCTTATGCTTTCAGGCAATCATCGGGAAACCATTTCCCTTTTTGTTATTTCCTCACCCGACATCCCATTGGTCCTGGGTTTTCCTTGGCTCCATATTCATAACCCCCATTTCGATTGGTCCCACAGTTCAATTATAAGCTGGAGCCTATATTGTCACACTCACTGTCTTAAATCCGCTCACACCTCTCCCTCCACTTCTGTCACCATACCGCCTGATCCTCCCGATCTCTCTACCGTTCCCGAAGTTTACCACAATCTCCACGAGGTTTTCAGTAGAAACAGAGCTCTGTCCTTACCTCCCCACCGTCCGTATGATTGCGCAATAGACTTCCCGGATCACCATTACCCTCCAGTCGATTATATAACCTCTCTCACCCTGAATACGAAGCTATGGAGAGCTATATAAACGATTCACTCGCGGCCGGCCTCATTCGCCCCTCTTCATCTCCTGTAGGTGCGGGTTTCTTTTTTGTTAAAAAGAAAGACCAGTCACTCCGCCCATGTATTGACTATCGAGGTTTGAACAATATCACAGTTAAAAACAAATATCCACTCCCCCTGATAGATCCTGCATTCGCACCTCTCAATCATGCCACCATCTTTACTAAATTAGATCTCCGCAATGCATATCATCTAATTCGAATTAAAGAGGGGGATGAGTGGAAAACAGCTTTTAAAACCCCCATCGGACATTTTGAGTATTTGGTGATGCCGTTTGGGCTGACCAACGCCCCCGCTGTTTTTCAAGCCCTAATCAATGACGTACTCCGAGACATGCTTAATAAATTTATTTTTGTTTATCTTGACGACATTTTGATTTTTTCCAACAGTCTCGAACAACACCAAATTCACGTCCGTTCTGTCCTCCAGCGGCTTCTGGAGAATCGATTATTCGTAAAAGCCAAAAAATGTGAGTTTCACGTCCCCTCTGTTAGCTTCCTCGGGTTTATCATTGAGAGGGGTCAGGTTCGTGCCGATCCGGTTAAGATTAAGGCAGTAGCAGATTGGCCTGTTCCCCACACCAGAAAACACCTACAACGCTTTCTTGGTTGCGCAAACTTTTACCGGCGTTTCATAAAGGACTATAGCAAGCTGGCGGCTCCTCTCACCCAACTCACCTCACCTAAGGTCCCATTTATCTGGTCCCCCTCAGCCAATCAGGCTTTCTCCCTCCTTAAACAGTTATTCACTTCTGCCCCAGTTCTGCTCCATCCAGACCCTACCCTACAGTTCATAGTCGAAGTGGATGCCTCTAACACTGGTCTTGGAGCCGTTCTTTCCCAGCCTTCCCCCACAGATCAGAAACTCCACCCCTGTGCTTTCTTTTCTCGGCGGCTTACCCCTGCCGAGTGTAATTATGACGTCGGGAATCGGGAGCTGCTAGCGGTGGTCGCAGCCCTGCAGGAATGGCGACACTGGCTAGAGGGAGCCCTTCAACCATTCATAGTCTGGACAGATCATAAGAACTTGGAATACTTACGGTCAGCTAAGCGACTCAACCCCCGCCAGGCCAGGTGGGCCCTCTTCCTGGGTCGCTTCTCCTTTACCATCACTTACCGCCCCGGCTCCCGTAACACCAAGCCCGATGCTCTCTCCCGTCAGTCTGAGCAGGAAAGACCAGACTCCACTCCCGAACCCATCCTGTCCCCCTCGCTTATCCTAGGAGCGGCCACATGGGAGATCGAGGCGCAGGTCCAGCAGGCCCAGCAGGATCAGCCCGACCCAGGCAATGGCCCACCTGACCGCCTCTTCGTCCCGGATAAAGCCAAGTCCCAGGTGCTTCAGTGGGCCCATTCCTCCAAACTCACCTGCCACCCCGGAGTTCCCTGGAGTTCCCTGGAGTTCCCTGGAGTTCATTCAGCGACGCTCCTGGTGGCCGTCCATGTCCGCTGATGTCCGCACCTTTGTCAATGCCTGCTCCGTCTGTGCAAGGTGTCTCATCAACCCCCGGCCGGGCCTTCTGAGACCTCTGCCTACGCCTTCCAGACCCTGGTCCCACATCGCTGTGGATTTTGTCACTGGCCTCCCACCCTCTGAAGGTAATCAAGTCATCCTCATGATAGTTGACAGATTCTCAAAAGCTGTTCATTTCATTGCCCTTCCTAAACTCCCTTACGCACTAGAGACTGCGGACCTCCTGGTCTCTCACGTTTTCAGGTTGTATGGCCAACGGTCAGACGGAGCGGGTTAACCAAGATCTGGAGGCCGCTCTCCGATGTATCGCTGCCCGAAACCCCTCTTCCTGGTCATCGCAGCTGGCATGGGTGGAATACGCGCACAACTCCCTTACCTCCTCTGCCACAGGTATGACCCCCTTTATGGCCAGCTGCGGCTTTCAACCACCCTTATTCCCCTCACAGGAGGAGGAGCTGGCAGTACCATCGGTCCAACACCACCTCAGGCGTTGCCGCCGGGTCTGGAGAGAGGCCCGAGCTGCTCTCCTCCGCACGGCCGCCAGGAATCAGCGCATTGCTGACCGCCACCGTTCCCGAGCTCCCACCTGCACTCCGGGGCAGCAGGTCTGGCTCTCCTCCCGTGATCTCCCTCTTCAGGTTGAGTCTCGCAAGCTGGCCCCTCGATACATTGGCCCATTTGAGGTTGACCGCATCATTAACCCCTCGGCGGTAAGACTGAAACTCCCTCCATCGTTAAAGATCCACCCCACATTTCATGTGTCTCTCCTTAAGCCAGTGTCGTCCAGCCCCTTGCACTGCCCCACAAAATAACCCAATATGTTAATCTAAGAACAATTTCCACTAAACCAAATAAATTGTTTTATTTTTGCCTTTCAGAACAAAAAAGAAAAATGGATCCAATAAACATGTGGCCCCAAAATGACCCTTAAACAGCATTGGTCATTGTCTGTCCAGAATAAAAAAAATAGTTTTCTGCTTCTTTCCTAACATCTTTAAATCTTAATTTCAGACTTACAATTTAATAAGCAGCTGTTATAATAAATGAAGTGATATAATTGAATGGACCGTGCTCTTTCACTTCATCTCTTCTGAAACCTGTGCACGCATTCACAGCATTCATGTGTGAAACCTATTTTCAGACTTCACCCAGCAACAAGAAATACTATTTTCTTATTGGCTGATAGGTTGCTAATTCAAGACAGGCGCATGAATGGACTACACAGAGCAATCTGCCTACACATCATCCATTCATAGATTACTAATTTATATGCAGTTAATTTTATTACTTAACAGAGTCATGTCATGTTTGGTGCGGGAGTATGTGAACGTATTGAAATGCATGTGTCTCATGCTGAATGTGTGAGAGTTGAAAGGTCTGATCACGTTGATAACGTTGTCGGACCAACCACACTTGAAACAGTCTGGGAAGAAACAGAGAAAAGTACAAGTATCAGTATAGTACATAAAGATTTATAAGTCCATATTAGCACAGGGCTTTGCTTAAGAGAAATTAGATACTGTATATACTGTATATATGTTTGTAAAATTGTATTTATTTTTTACCTCACTTTAAGAATGTTTTACATATATATTTATTTTTACAATGAGACACTCTATTCACTCTAAAGAGACCATAATTCTCTTGCAAACTCTTTCTCTTGCAAATTCTTTCATATTGAAAGAAAAAAAAAAAAATCAGCTTCTTGTGCTCAAAAGAAACTTTCTTGTGAGCACAGTTGCCTTGACTGACACACACACACAGGTTTTCATGGCTTCAGAGGACATTGCATTGACTTCCATTAATTTCCTCCAGACTTACTCTAACCTTAACCATAATTATTAGTGTCCTAACCCTAACCCTGACCCTAACCTTAACCTATCCCTAACCTCTGCCTAACTTTAAAACATGCTTCACCTAAAAATTGTGTCATTTACATTATGGGGACTTGATTTTTGCCCCCATAAAGAAGACAAGTCCCTGTAATGTGAGTGTGTAAACAGATTTAGGTCCCCACAACATAAGGAATACCAGGTGTACACACACAAAAAGGATAATCTGACAATCTGCATAAGCCACACCAAATGATGATTTATCAGCCTTATTTTTTTCCATATTCTGTATACTGTATGTCATACACAAAGAATCAAGTTGCTTTAACAAAACCAGACAACAAATGATGTGCTTGGCAGCCCACCACCAAAATCCACAAGCACTGGAAAAAATGGTGATTGGTTTAAGTCATGATATCCTTCTGAATGCACTGTGACTAAATGTATATGAGCTTGTTCAGGATGGTGTGGCTGAGGTATTTAACTGACCCCTTAGGCTGTTTGATCTGACCTTGCAGCAAAGGGTCACAACTTGCCCACAGCTTGATATTTTCAAGACTTTTCCACTGTTTAGTTGTTCCAATATTTCCCTGCCTCCCCAAAAGGATAAGTTGCAAGTAGCCAGTGTTAGTGTCCCATTCACTCACTAACCTCAACATCACTGGTGCATAAACCTGAAACCAGAACACCATCATTTTCTCTGCTGTGTTCCACAAAGGGTAATGCCTAAACATATATAAACACATATGTCATCAACAAAATTGTTTATGTTGGTGTAAGAGCATACCTGGTCAACTAGCCCTTCTGGATCTGGGGGATTAGATGGGGTCATGGTCTGCAGAAAACAAAAGAGGCACAGTGCAAATTGATATCTGATTATATGAAAAAAAAAATGAAGTGCATTATTATTGTTATACCTCAAATTCACCATGGTGTGAACATACACTACCTAGGTCTTTGGCATCATCGGTGAAGGCCTAAGAACATTAAAAAAACAAAAAAAAAAAACAAACAAATATCCACCTTCAAAGATAAAACTCTTTTGCACAATGGCAATCATCAAATCTTACACTTGATACTAAGGCTTGTGCAGTTGGCATTTTTTAATTAATAAAAATCCAAGGTGATTAACAACACTTAATAACTTATTAACAGCACTTAACAAAACTAACAGACAGGCGCATCTGCTGCCAGCCCTGTGATGTTGGTACAAAACAGGTGACCAACAAAACAGACCGCAGTCAGGCAGCCACCACACTTTTGGAAGAATCTGTTCCAGTACAAAATTGGTAAGGCTTATTTTTTATCTTTCAAAAGAAGCCCTACATATTTCTTTTGCTATTAAATGTTTGTTTAAACTGAGAGAGAGGAGATTTAAAAATATAGCCTCACTTTTTGTGTTTTGCTGTATTCAAGACTCAGTTGTTCCTTTATTTATTTATTAGATTTTATTTTTTTTTGGAAATTTTGAATTTGGGTCCTAACTGATGTGACAACCTTGACAGACAGTCATTTATTTCTCCTTCCACTTCCAGCAACAAAGTAGTCTACCACCAATGTGATATGCAACAATTAAGCTGCATTTCTAAGATGACAAAGCATATTAGCATTTTTTTTGCTAATTTTGTTAACAAACATAAAAACCTAAAACAATACTGCATCATGGCAGCAAACAATAGGATTACTATATTATATTGCACCACTTACCATACACAACACATAAAACACACAAAACAAAACATGGTAGTCCAACTAAACCTGAATTAAAGACCAAGGAGAAAAATAAAGTTTTTAATTCCAAAGCCAAGGGACTGCCACCGCAAAGGATCGCTCAGCTCTGGTCTTTAGTTAAGAAGCCTATCTTGGTGAAGGTGTACAGCCTGCTAATAACAGTAAACATTATTCCCATTTCAAATGGTTGGGCTGTCCTGTGTTCCTGTGTTGTTGTTTTTTTCTTTTACCCTTTTTTACCCTTGCGTCAGTAAATGACAAGTTTTTTTTTTTTTTTTTTCAGCTACTCCTTCTTTAGGTGTCAGAACAGCAAATCATATGCTTGCTGCAAATCATCACGCCAATACCCTCCAATTTATCTGGGAAGTATTTGCATCTTCAGAGTACTACAAAAAAGATGCATGTCTCTCACCCATTACATCGCTCTTCTGTAATTTCCCTACTGTCTTACAACCAAGACTTGCAAGAAGGGAACCAGTGTGTTTATCAGTGCTGCCTACACACAACAGACAATGCTGGTCAATTTGGTGAATAGAAGTTCATCACTGCCTCAAAATAAAGTTTAAGACAGTTTGCTATAATTTCCACAAAGTCTCCTTCTACCTTACATGAGTAAGGTTTCACGACAACAACCTCTTAATTCAGAGACCTGACATCTTCAAATCTTTGGCTCCTCCCACCAAAGCACTTTAAGGAATATCAGGAATGGGTATATCACATATTCAAATGTCACTTGGTCATAAAAAAATCCATCTGTTAATGCAAATTTTTAATGGGCCTGTCAGCAGTGCTCTTAAAGTTGCATGCATCACCTCTTTCCTAGATTCAAGACACAAACACCTGAGCTTTAGGAGTAATGAAGTTAAATTTGCTGTGCAGGCAGTGGTGTGTGATCTCCTCTCGAGCAGCCCTGAGGGGAAGAGATGGTTGTTTTGGAATCAAATGAAAATGAGCTGCAAAATGATTCTGCCATCACAGTCCTGTTAGGTGTGCAATACAATGTTGTAACTTTAATGGGAAATGGACTGCATTTGAAGTGCTTTTTTAATCTGAAGACCAATTAAAAACACTACAGCTTTGTGTTATGCAATTACAAACTGCTAGCACAGCCATCAGCAGCAACTTGGGGTTAACTTTTTTCCCCCACTCTTTCTTGAACTTTCATGCTTATAGAGTTGTTCCCATAAGTTTACATACCCTGGTAGGGTATGATTGTTAAAGAGCAAACACAATTGTTTGATAACAAACAGCTTCACTCAACTACTAACCATGAGTGAAAGAAAATTTTTGCTCTTTGCCATTTTTTCAGAAAATTTTTTCTGAAAAAATGGCCATAAAGTCACAAATTTTGCCAGGGTATGTAAACGTATGAGCACAAGTGTAACTGACGAATTTGTCATTTGGGGCTTGCTGTTGTTTGGTGAAGTGGCAGAAAGTATAGCTGTATTGCTGTGTATCAGTGTGCTGTTATTAGGCTGGGACTGGGAGAGTGGGTGGGCTACTGAGTGTCCCGATTAAGCAGCCCCTGCCTGTTTCCCTGGATGGATCAGTTCTGCCTAAGAGAAAGATGACCCTCTTGCCCACAACGATAGCAGTGCCTGTATGTGTCACCAGCCTGGGCTTCTCTACAGACATGGCATCCTCTGGACCACCCTGCACCTGATCAAATATCTGTCCTGGGTTTCACTGAATATTTCCTTAACTTCAAGGACATCAGCTTTCAGGCTCTCTATTGCTTAGCAATTTCTGGGTCTGTCCCTTTACTTTGTCCTGTTTTTGTCTTTGTGGACACTGCCACGTCCCTTGTCATCTTTGTGACAGTTGTGTCTGTTTCATTGAGAGAAGATAACTGACCGCTAGATTGCTTCTCTGCATGTACATTTGAGGACAAAATTATTAGCCCCCCTATGAAAATGTCATTGTTTTAGTATTTCCCAAGTGCAAACAGAGCATTTTTAAGACAGCTTTTTCAAACATCCTAATTTTATTTTGGATGCTTCCATTATTTGACTTTGCACACAGAAATTAAATTATTCCACAAAAACTAAAAACTGCCAGGGTCAAAATTATTAACTCCCCCTCCTCACAGCGATGCTAATAGTCAATTGTGTATTCTTTTTCCTGGATAACAGCCTGTAGTCACTTGTTGTAGTTTTTAACAAGTCTCTGACTCGTCTCCTGAGGAATCCCAGCCTATTCTTCTTTGGCAAATCTCTCAAGCGCCTCTAGATTTTCAATGGGATTTAAGTCAGGACTTTGTGCAGGCCAGTCAATAACGTTCACTTTGGTCTTCTGGAGGTAGTTCTTCATCAGGAATGACATATGTTTTGGGTCGTGTTGGAAGACAAAGCGATGAACCAGACCAAGTTTTGCTGCTTCAGGCTTACTTTCGAAATCTTCACATCTCCTTCTTTCTTCATGAGTCCTTCCACCTTGATGCGATTCCCAGTTCCAGACACACTGAAGCATCCCCACAGCATAATATTGTTTCAGTGTGAGGACAGTGTTCTTTCGGTTATATGCCTCTCCCTTCTTTCTCCAAACATATGTAATGTCTCTATGGCCAAAGAGTTTCCAGTGTGCATAATCTTTCTCCACATTGTCCTTGGCATACTTCAGTTTGGCTTGAAGGTGTCTCTTCTACAGAATTGGAGTTCTTCTTGGTCTGCAACCTTACAGTTTCTGTGCAGAGCATTGTCTTCTTTGAGACTTGGCTAAGTCATTCACAAGTGTCTTGGCAGTTTGTTCTTAGTCTTTGAAATCTTTCACTTCCTACCTCTGCCAGGCTTGTTCTGCATTGTGTGGCTCTCTTTGAATTTCTTAATGATGCTTCTTACTCCAGTTCTTAAAACTTAGAAATGCTATGATAAATTTGTATAATTTGTTTGTGACATGATGCCTTCTCAAGTGACAGCTCAAACTTTACTGAAGATTTTATACTGTGTGTAAATTGGGAGATAACCTTTAGTTTTAACTTTACACAGTTAAGCACGTCATTGCACAACAGTGGTTTGTGTTATGGCTCAATAAAAAGGTGAGTTCTTAAGGGGGCTAATAATTTTGACCGTGGTAGTTTTTGGATTTTGTTTTCATTTCTGTGTGCAAAACTACGATGTTTAAAAAAGCCTGTGTTAAAAATTATTTGCTGTTTAACAGCAACGTGGGAGATTTCCATGGGGGCTAATATTTTTGTCCTCAACTGTATCTAATTAACTCTGGGTGGTACATGGGTGCTTCATGCTTCTTAAACTTATTTTGCCACTCTATCCCAAGACTAGCAGCCTAATTTGTCCTTTATACAGTATATGAGGACCTTATCTGTGACTTTTGGGGCTGGTAAGGTGAGGTTTCAGCTTAAATTTCACTGCTTCATTCAGCAGGCCAGTCTCTAATGAACATAGAACTTACACTGAATTAGGTCTGGGCCAAATTGTTCCCCTTTGTTCTCTTCACCAGACTTCCAAAGCAGCATCTCTCTGAATTCTATTAATAAAAAGTCTTAGGCCAATACTTTGGGATGAAACATGATGAAACACATTTGTATAGTGTATATAAACATTCAGGGATTACATAGCACTTACGCACTTAAATACTCACCTGCAATGACGCAAAGAGAGACAGTATTCCTTTGTATTCATAACGCCATCTCATGTAGTCAGAGCTGAATACAGCACCAGCATGCTACTGACACCGACTGGCATAGTGATATACTGTCTTCAAGGTGACTCTACAGGTGCACCAGGTAACTTCCTCAGTATAAGTAGTTATATAATATATGTTTTAACAAATAAATAAGGATGGGGGGTGGGGGTGGGAGCGTATTAAGTAAAAGTGAATAAAAGAAATCTAATTCAACTAATCCTGACCAATTACAAACAACCAAAATGTCAAAATGTTCAGGTTACCACAAAAGGCACCGTAGTCCTCAGAGAAGAGAGAGGAGCAGAGGAGCATTTCTACATTGCAACTTCAAGCTTATCCTCCAGATGTCACTAGAAATTACACACTTAACCTTTAACAGACTTTACAGCTGAACTATGGTTTCATTTTATGGTTTTACTGAAAAAAGATCAAGCCACAAACATCCTCAGCAATGTCTTATCCTCTGTTTTTCTCATTTACTCAAAAACATGACAGTGCAGACTGGAGGGGGTAAAAATGATCATTTACCATCACAAGTTGATCAAAAGCATTTTCTTGTCATATTCGCCGCAATATCAGCAGGCAGAGCTGTCACTGTATAGTCAATAACTGTTAATTTGCAAGCACATGAAAACAATGCCAAGGAAAGAATTACTACACTCACTGTTTACACAAGAATCATTGAGGAGTAAGTAAATAGTAACAGTGTTGTCACTCTTGATATTTAATATGACAATTATGCATCCTAATATGGGATATTATGCCTGATCATGGATGTTTGAGAGGAGGCAGAGACATTAGTCAGTCAAACCTTGTAAGCTTCTTTTATTTATTTATTTTTTGACAGTTCAAATCTGCCACATGTGAGCCAGTCCCCACTATCTGAGACCATGGTAACTACAAGATTCATTTCAATTTGAGTGTCATTTATTAGCATTTTTTGTGTAAATATGGTGTAACATTTGTACATATAATGTACAATGAGTTACAGTTTGCATATGTTCAAATCTGGTGCTATTTTCAATTATTTACAACAGTGTGTTTTGTGTGTGACCAAAGGTTTTTCACTTACTACCTTTACATATTAGTGAACTATAAATAAAAGATAATTTAAAAAAGGAAACAACTGTTGTGGAATTCAGCATCAGTCTTAGGTAGAAAGGTAGAAGAGTCAATAATAAACTAACATTAATTAAGCCTCAGAATCTGAGAGAAATAAATCATCTGAAATCATCTTGAAAGTTGAGGGATAACTTGACATGCAGAAAGTGACAAGAGGTCAAACTCAGTGACTATTGAGCTAAGACTGTAGGTGTTAAACAGTGCAGCGGATTTCTACCGGCAGGTTTTGTGATTAATGCCTTTGAATCTGCCTTTTAATTTCTGTTTTGCAAAAAGACACTTGATAGCAACTCTACAATAATGTGTCCAAATAAAGCTGCCTTTCACTTGAAAAAAAATGATGAAGCACAGACCCATAATACCATGATGTTACACTGCCCCTGCAGTCAATGTTGCTACCAAATTGGTTAGAGCAAGAACATAAGAGAATTAGGGAATAGTTTCAAAAAGGAAAAAAGGAAAATAATGTTACATTTTCTCAAATAACTTAAGTAAAGAAGTCATTACTGTATACATTGACAGGTTTGTGATCTACGTGGCTGCAAATGTCTTCAGTTACTGATAACATTGTTAAATACATGACAATACACACCTCATCACTAAATTTCTGCATGAACAGAACTATCTTTGTGGTGGAAATAATTAATTGTCATCAGGAAAACCAGTTTTTACCAGTCTTGTGCAACATCTTCATGGAAATGGAAATGGAAACACACACAATGGTTAAGAACATTTGTGAATACATGCATGTAATTATTTTTAGAAACTGCACACTCACAAAGAAGAAAAACAACCAAAAAGGCAAAAATTTACAAAAACAATGAACAAAAAGAAATAGAAACGAGACAGAAATAGAAACTACAAGAGTATCAAAGAGATATATAACCTCATGATACATATCTACAAAATATATCTTAATACATTATGAAAGTGAATACAAAGCACAATCCACAAAACACAATCATATCTTCAGAGCCTCTTCTATATTTCCATTTTTGATAATTTTTTCCCAAATCTCATAAAATTCCAGGATCTTTTTTCTTATAACATATGCCAGCTTCTCAAGCACCTAACTTGAGGTTTTTTAGTCTAATAGTCCAATAGAGGGGACATTAACATTCTTCTAACATAGGGTGAGAGCGTGTCTAGCTTGAAGTAGACACAGGTCTGTCCTTTTCTTTTCTCTATTTGAAAGTGCACAATAACTCAGGATAAATGCTAAGCAAACATAGTTTAGGATTAAGGGGTATAGATGATGTGATTTGAAATATAAAGTGCACTACAGAGTTCCAGAACACGTGAATTTACTTGGACTCCCATAAACAGTGGAACAGGGTCCCCATGTGAGTATTACTGTCACGTTTACACAAAGGGAGGCTGAATCCAAATGCAGACACAACGTGAGAGCAACATGTCTCAGAAGAAAGGATCAGTTCATTGTTGCTCTGTTGCTGGTTGTCAAAAACAACACCAGAGGCTTAATAGACCCCCTCCTAATGAGGAAAAAAAGAGCATGGTCCCCTTGTGAGTATTACTGTCACGTTTACACAAAAGGAGGCTGAACCCAAATGCAGGCACAATGTGAAACATAGGAAAGTTTCAACAGTTTATTGTTCATACAGGAAATGGGCAAGGGTATAGTGAGGGGTTCCCCAGGAGGGGAAGTGAGGCCGTGGAGGCTTGTCCAGTGATGAGGGGGTGCACCTGCGCAGGCAACGCGCTGGGAAGAGGAACCCATCCAGCGGCAGTGACACACAGTCCAACAGAGTGCAGGGGAGGCAGTGAGGCAATCAAGACGACAAACACACAGTGGTAGCAACTCACAGTGGATTTACAGCAGTGATGAGGAACACAAGAACGAGTGACGATGACCAGGCTCTAGCAGGAGGAAAATCAGAATTAGTCCAACCTATATAAGTAACGAGCAACAGGGGGCTGGACGACACTGGCTTAAGTAGGGAGACATGGAATGTGGGGTAACCCTTCAGTGATGGGGGGAGTTTGGCACCTTGAGTCTTACAACAGTGGGATTTATGACACAGTCGACTACAAAGGATCCGATGTAGCGGGGGGCCAGCTTAGGAGACTCAACCTGGATGGGGAGATCTCGCAAGGAGAGCCAGACCATCTGCCCGGGAGTGTAGGTGGGTGACGGTCAGCGATACGATGGTTTCTGGTGGCTGTACGCAGCTTCCCTCCAGACCCACAGCCGGCCATAAAGGGCCATACCTGTGGCAGACGAGGTGAGGGAGTTGTGTGCGTATTCCACCCAGCTGTGACGACCAGGAAGAAGGGTTGCAGGCAGCTATGCAGCGGCGTGCTGCCTCCAGGTCCTGGTTAACCCGCTCCGTCTGGCCGTTGGACTGGGGTGGTCCCCCCGAGGAGAGACTTGGGCTGGCACCCAAGACTTGGCAAAATGCCTTCCAGACCCGGGATGAGAACTGGGGACCACGGTCTGATACAATGTCCAGGAGGATTCCATGGAGCCTGAAAACATGATTGACAAGGATATCCGCATTCTCTAGGGCGGAGGGAAGTTTAGGGAGAGTGACGAAGTAAACAGCTTTAGAAAATCTGTCAACAATGGTTATGATGTTGCATAAACACAGAGAAGGAGGAGGAGGAAAGGGAAGAGGCAGAACGGACTCATGATACGAATACGAATACGAATACGAAGTACTTTTATTCATCCCCGAGGGGAAATTCTTTTGATACAGCAGCATACACATCAGGTAAGGAAGACAGGAAGAAGAACATCCAATACAATTTTTTTTTTTTTTTTTTTTTTTTTTTTTT
>JAFBJR010000029.1:112269-222107 GCA_016785285.1 Brachirus orientalis | reverse complement strand
AGAAATCAAAGAAAGTGATCCTCACAGTGCACCCCCCCCTATCCAGGTGTGACTGAGCTCGATGCAGCAGATAGATGATGGCGTCATCAACCCCCATATTGGGCTGATAAGCAAATTGAAGTGGGTCCAGTGAGGACTTAACCTGCGGTCTGAGGTGAGCCAAGACCAGCCGCTCCAGCACCTTCATCACGTGGGATGTCAGGGCCACCGGTCGGAAGTCCTTGGGTTCCCATGATGAAGTAGACTTTGTCTTAGGAATCGGGACCAGGCATGATGTCTTCCACAGTGCTGGCACGATCCCCTGCTGGAGGCTCAGGTTGAAGAGTCGCTGCAGAATGGCAGATAGCTGGGTGGCACAGGTCCTCAATAGTCCAGGGCTAAGACCATCCGGGCCTGCAGCCTTATTCTGCTGAAGTCTCTCCAGCTGACTCATGACCTGCATGGTTGTCACAGAGAAGGTCTCTGTCGGCAGGGGAGGAGGGAGGGAGGTGTGCTGTGTTGAGGAGGCCATAGTGGGCTGTGCTGGCGACTGTGAGCTGAATCTGTTGAAGAAGAGGTTCAGCTGATTTGCCCTCTCAACAGTGCCCACTGTTGGTTTCTCCTTCACATTAAATCCAGTGATGGTCTTCATTCCGGACCACACCTCTCTCGTGTTGTTCTGCTGGAGTTTGGATTCCAGCTTCCTCCTGTAGTTTTCTTTGCCCTGCCTTAGCTTCTCCTTCAGGTCCCGCTGTACACTTCTCAGCTCCGCGTGGTCCCCACGCCTGAAGACCTCCTTCTTTTTGTTGAGCAGGGTCTTCAGGTCCTTGGTGATCCAAGGTTTATTGTTTGGGTAGCATTTAACAGACCGGGCAGGAAGAACTGTGTGCTCACAGAACTTGATGTAGTCTGTAATGCACTCTGTCATTGAGTTGATGTCCTCCTCATGTGGCATGCAGAGCGCGTCCCAATCTGTAGACTCAAAGCAGTCCTGCAGAGCCATGTCAGCTTCAGGTGTACTCCTTCTCACTGAGCGGGTGGCAACCGGAAGCCTCTTAACAGCAGGAACATACCTGGGAGTCAGCTGGACCAGGTTGTGATCAGACATGCCGAGGGGGGGAAGGGCAGTGGCTGTGTATGCGTCCTTGGCATTAGCATACAAAAGGTCTATTGTCTTATTGTCTCTGGTGGGGCAATCCACATATTGATGGAAGGTGGGTAAAACAGAGTCCAAGTTGGTGTGGTTAAAGTCCCCAGTGATGATTATTAAGGCGGTGGGATGCTGTGTCTGAAGTCTGGACACGGCAGAGTGAACGCGGTCTACTGCCACCGCTGCGTCAGCTGTAGGAGGGATGTAAACAGCAAACACGATCACGGAGGTGTATTCTCTGGGGAGATAATATGGGCGCATTCCCACAGCTAAAAGTTCAATGTCCGGGCTGCACAGACACTCCTTCTCATAGACGTGTCCGGGGTTGCACCACTTCTCATTCACGTACACAGCAACCCCCCCTCCTCTCTTTTTACCGCTCCGCGCAGCGTCTCTGTCCGCCCGTACAGTCTTGAAGCCTGGTACCGCAACGCTGTGGTCGGTGAAGTGTGAGTGCAACCATGTCTCCGTGAAACACATGAGGCTGCTCTCCCGGAACACCCAGCTGGTCCTCACAAGCGCGCATAGTTCATCCATCTTATTTCCCAGAGCTCTCACATTCCCCGTGATTACTGCAGGTACAGCTGGCTTGTACCTCCTCCTCTTGGCTTTAACTTTGGCACCGGCTCTGCAACCCCGTCTTTTCCGTTGAAGTTCCTTCGGAAATTCGGGTCGTGTAGTTGTCAGCAGTACCGGCTCCCTCAGCGCGATCAGCTGGTCGCGGGTGTAAACAATGCCCCCCCTCCGCTGCGCGTCCGTCCCACCACCAAATAGGAGAAAAAAGTAGCAGAATAACCACAAAAACCGCACTAAAGTGGCGGAATACATGCTGTAGATTGCACTGAGTGGGTGCTCTTGAATATTCAGTAATAAGTTAAAAAAGGACAACAGTAACATGAAAAAACTAAAAATACACGAAGAGAGCTCCTGTATCGAGCAGCCGCTGGCACGGCGCCATTTTGAATGATATATTATAAATGATAATTACATTTATAATGGAGATCTGGCATGTTATGGTTAAATCTGTTTAATTTCTCTGGACATATGTAGGTTCTCATTATCCAATTATATTGTAATTGTTCTAATCTAGTATTAAAGAGGGCATTTACTGGAAAATCAAATTTCTGATGTTTTTTGGTGTGCCCCCGTGTCCTTCCTGCATCTAAACATCACTAAAGTGTCACAATAAACACTTCTGAGAAAAACTGGCTTCTCTGTTTACCTGAGCTCAAGGAAGCGGTTTTAAAAAGTCGAGTTTAGTTATGCAACTAGCACATTGAACCCTCCCCCAACAGCTACTCCCAGTTGTGGGCGTGTACATTCAACCTGAAGAAGAAGAAGCTGAATTGCTTCCACCGTTACAACTATTGTATCTGTTGAGAGCAACATGTCTCAGAAGAAAGGTTCAGTTCATTGTTGCTCTGTTGCTGGTTGTCAAAAACAACATCAGATGCTTCATAGACTCCCTTCTAATGAGGAACAAAGAGCAGAGTGAATATCTTTCATTTTTGATAGTAATATCCCTGCTAAGCTTCCTGAAATGCTGTTTGTTTGTAGCAGTCACTTTGAAGTGAATAGTTATACAAACTTTGGGCAATACAAAGTGGGACTCAGCTCAAAATCTCATCTCATCATTAGGGTAGGGAGCAGCTCCAACAATCCATAATGGATTTCCTGAAGGCAATGTAAGTATTTCCAAATGAAGTACTAATGTCTTTATGAGCTTGACTGCTTCTTGTCTTGTATAGCAATAGCTAATAAGGGCTAATTGCAGCCGCAAAGGCAGCATGTGTGTTCGCTTTTTCTCTTTGTCTCAGCAGCAGTAGAAAATGAGTGTGTGAGAGTGAGTGTTTGTCTCAGCTCCATATGCCTCTGTTTACAAGCAAACTGCTACATGACCTGTGTGGAAATGTGTGCATTTGCGTGTCGGTCCACAAGTGTCTAGGGTTAATAAATATGCTAACTGCGGAAGGCAGAGATCAGTCTGTGGTGTCCAGAAAACATTACTTTTATAGTTAACTGGCTTTCCTTCTGGGGAAAACCTGGTCTCATGAGGAGAGATTCACAAGTGTCCATCCCACTTTGGATGGAGCCGCTCTCTTATCTAGAAATAAAGCAAAGTTTCTTAGAACTCCAACACCATGACAGTCCAGAGGTGAGACCAGGAGGCAGAGTTGCAGTCTTACACGCTCCTCTGTGCTTCTTTTCGAGCAGTCACCTCCTCAAAAGCCCATAGAGACTGTGTTTGTCCCCCGCCCGACAAAATTAAATAAATAAACATCAATAATAAAACAGAATCATACAATGCCACACTTAAATGTGGACTATTAAACATAAGATCACTCTCCTTGAAATCGGTTTTAATTAATGATCTAATCATTGATAAACATATTGATTTACGATGTATAACTTAGACTTGGTTATGTGAAGAAGAATACGTCAGTTTAAATGAGTCAACACCACCCACACATTCTAACACTCATGTTCCCAGAAGCTCAGGCCGAGGAGAAGGAGTCGCAGCCATTTTTAATACTAGTCTATTAATTAACCGCAAGCCCAAGCGTGAATACCTATCTTTTGAAAGTCTATCTAATCATAGTTTAAAATCACAGAAACCAGTTCTGATAGTCACTGTTTATTGTCCCTGGACCTTATTCAGAGTTTCTGTCAGAGTTTTCTGAATTCTTAACTGAGTTAGTGCTAAGAACAGATAAAATCATAATTGTGGGGGATTTCAACATCCATGTAGATGTTGAAAGTGATAGTCTTAATTCTGCATTTAATTCACTGTTAGAGTGAATTGGTTTCACTCAGCATGTGAATAAACCCACTCACTGCCTTAAACTTAAATATTTCTCCCCAAAACCCCCTCCTAACTGACCATTATTTAATCACATTTAATTGCACATTAACTAACTACAATAACATTGAGAAAAAATACCAATACAGTCTGATAATAATGTTAATACTTTCAAAGAGACAGTGCAGCCATTATTTAACTCTGTGCCATGTCTAAGTCCACCTGAAGTTAACAGTTATGATTTTACACCCACTTTCATTGATAATCTTGTTGATAATGCAGCAGCTTCACTGCGTACTACATTAGAGAGTGTTGCCCCTCTGAAAAAGAAAGTGATGAATCAGAGGAGAGAAGCACCATGGTTTAACTCCCATACTCGCTCTCTTAAACAGGCTTTACGTAGATTAGAAAGAAAATGGCGTTCCACTAATCTAGAAGAATCTTATCTTATGTAGCCTGGAAAGATGGTCTTGTAGCTTATAAAAAAGCCCTTCATAAAGCTAGAGCAGCCTATTATTCTTCTTTAATTGAAGAAAACAAGAATAATCCAAAGTTTGTGTTCAGCACTGTAGCCAGGCTGACACAGAGTCACTGCTCTACTGAGCCGTCTATTCCCTTAACACTGAGCAGTGACGACTTCATGAATTTCTTTGTGAATAAAATAACATCAATAAGAAAAAAAATTGTCCACCTCTTCTCTCCTAGTGGTAATGAGACACTTTTTAGCTCAATAACCTTTGAAGCACCAGATATACAGTTACACAGTTTCTCCCCTATAGATCTCCCAGAATTAACATCACTAGCATCCTCATCAAAACCATCAAACCTGTCAGTTAGATCCCATCCCCACCAAACTGTTTAAAATGTTCTTACATTAATTAATCGCTCCATATTAAATCAAATTAATCTTTGCTTATTAACTGGATATGTACCCCAAGCTTTTAAAGTTGCAGCTATTAAGCCCCTTCTTAAAGAAGCTACCCTCGACCCAGAGGTTTTAGCCAATTATCGGCCAATATCAAACCTTCCTTTCATTTATAAAATACTAGAAAAGGCAGTTGTGAATCAGTTATGTACATTTTTACAAAGGAAAGGACATCATACATGTTGTTATGCAGATGATACAAAACTTTATTTATCAATGAGGCCAGAAGAAATAAATCAGGTTGTTCAACTCCAGGAATGTCTTAATAGCTTCTCTACACTGGCTCCCTGTACAGTTTAGAATTCAATTTAAAATCCTCCTCCTCACGTACAAAGCACTTAATGATCAGGCCCCATCATATCTTAAAGATCTAGTTTCACCTTATCAGCCCCACAGATCACTTTGGTCCCAAAACACAGGTTTACTTGTAGTTCCCAGAGTCCATAAAAGTAGAATGGGAGGCAGAGCCTTTAGTTACCAGGCTCCTCACCTGTGGAACCAACTGCCAATGTCAGTTCGGGAGGCGGACACTCTCTCTGTGTTTAAAGTTAAACTTAAAACCTTCCTTTTTGATAAAGCTTATAGTTAGAGCTGGCTCAGGGAAACCTGAACCATCTCTTAGTTATGCTGCTATAGACCTAGACTGCTGGGGGATTTCCTGTGGTGCACTCACACTCACTCTCTCACACTCAGGGTATGAATGTGACTTAATTGATGGAATTAATGTGTCATTAACCTTAACTTTTTTTCTCTCCCAAGTCTGTGTCTGCTTCCTTCCACCGTCTCTCTCCCTCTGTCCAAGTTTTGCAGGCTGCAGGATCAAGATCCAGTTTTGATATAACTATTATTATTATCACTAACAATAATACTGCTGTCATTATTATGCTTTGATTAAAAGTTCATCAGTATAATTTCTTATCAATAATTTCTGCTGCTGCTTGTATAAATGACACCGTCGCAGAAGCGATATTTGGACTTTATGAAGTTCATGCTTGAGAAAACTTGCTTGCATATGTTGAGCCAAAGATGGACAGGACTCCAAATGCATACTATTTCATATTCATGTACGTGTTCAGAATGGGTTTAAGGAGGTTTTCGATGTCACTCCATTTGTGCTCTTTAGTGAGAGTAGCCTTCTAACGGGTGACTTCTTCAAGATCTCCTGTCAGGCATTTGAACTTGGACACCCAGAAATCTTTTTGTCCACTATATCAGCCAGTTCAATTTCTAGATCGAGCTTACTTATTCCTGTGAATGCAGATGTGTTCAGCAGGGATGGGTTAATATCCAGGGGTGTGACAGGGAAGTGGTTTTTTCCTTTCTGAACTCTCTGAATCTTTCTCCAAATGCAGCTCGCATTGCAATAATTGTACGGTGGAAATAAGCACAATTTATGTGATTGTTTGCTTCTTTCAACTCTCTCAAGGAGGGGCAGTGAGAGTGCGTATCTTTCTGTACATCTTTGGCAAACACTGTCATCTTGCACTCAAATGCCAAAACATCCTCCAGCATCTAGAGGGCCGTGTTTCCCTTTCCTTGGAGAATTTTATTCAGCGTGTTTAAGTGACTTGTCATATCTGTCATGAAGTAAAACTTTTCCATCCCATCAAGGTCTCCCAGTTCGGAATAGCTAAGGCCTTTTCTTTCACATGCTTCAGACAGGTAGCAAAGCGTTTCAGTACCTCTCGCCTGGACTGGACAGCCATCGGACTCTGTTGTGCAGCAGAGTCCGATGGCTGTCCAGTCACTGGGTGACACCAGGCGGGGCACCCAGTATGAGAGGCTTTCAGACAACTCACAACAGCCTCACAAATGTCCTCTCTCCGCGTTTGGACCTTTAACAGTATGAGTTCAATCACTTCTTCCTGCAGCCCATCAGAGTTCATATATCTGCAGTGATGTCTGCTCAATATCATGTTAGGGCTGCTCTTATGTGTTCTGAGGGCTACTTGGAAAATCATGACCCAATGGGCCTGGCCACATGTAGTAAAGACAAAGACATTCCTCTCATACCACAGGGGGTCGTAAAGGAATGGGGATTTCACTCCTCACAAGCCATTGCAACCAGTGAGTCAATAAACTGTGCTGAGCCCTGCATTGGTGGAGAGAGAGCGCACACTTCTCCCGCCAGCACATTTCTATAAGTTTCAGACTTCACCTTAGTCCAAACTCTCTCTTGTGCCTGACTTCATGCTGATAGGAGATACCCTCACGATCATGCCTGTCTCATCCTCACTGGATAAGAATAGAGATCTGCCTCTGTTTGTCTTTGTCTTGTCTGTGTGGATCCACTGGAAAAAACTCATGGCCAGAGTTTCTCCCTCCGTTACCTGCAGGTGAGAAAGTGGTGACTAATACCACTCCTGCATCGTCGACCCCGCTGTGTCCCGCTGCCAGCCACACAGCAGCCAGCCGTGCTGGAAAGCGCACATATGGCTCCACCATCGTCCCACTGCTCGTCACACACACGAGTTGGACTCTACGATGGACCAGAACTCCTACACCTCACACGAAAGAGAAGGCTCATAGTAAGAGGCACTGTGTCTTGGCAGACTTAGATTAGGATTCTGTTTATTAGAGTGTTAATTGTGGGTAGTGCACGCTCGCTTAATTTCACTGTGTTTATTTGCTGCTGTTACCACAGTCTGTGAAAACTGCCGCATCAGCTTACTGCTTGTTAATTCACTGTTGATCAGTGTGATTCTTGTGTTTAACATAGCGTTGATTGTTGTTTAAAAGCAGTGCCGTCCGCTCTGCCAGTGAATTGTGTTTTCCATCACATTGTATCGCTCACGGGGATTAGGAGATTAGGAATAGGAGATTTTGTTGGATATGTTAAAGTGCAGCTTATTGAGGTATCTGACATTCCATGACCAGATGCAACCAGATGGTAACGAGTTGTTGTTTTGAGTTCAAGGACATGAGTGATCTCTGGTCGACCCTGAAGGTTAAAAATTAGCTATGCTGTTAGGCTCACTATTGACCTGGGAGTGTACACAGGTGGCCTAGGAACCTAAAAGAGGCAAGGGCTGAACGTATATAACGGATATGAGTAGAAGCTGGAGTTAGAGGTATCACATTGGTCGCCGATCCTCTCACAAACAGCACCGGGATGTCTGTTTAGATGCTGTGTTTCCTTGTAATAAACATTGTTCTATGCAAGAAATACAGTGTCGGTGGAGTCTTCTTCATCATCTGCACATCACCATACAAGAGAAACAACATTATTCTGATGTAAGTCATGTAAATCTGCATGATCTGAAGGAAATTCCTGCTCATCCACGTGTTTCTCACTTCCTCTGTTAACTACAGGCCTGTTTCCTTTCTTGCTCTCCATTCTTCTTCACTCTTTAAATCTCCCTCCGTGCTGCCAGCTCTATCCCCTCTTTCACCCCCCCCCCCCCCAATTGTTGGGAGACATGAGCCGACGGTCAGAAACCGAGCACGGCACCATCTTGTGTCGACAAGATGGTGCCGTGCACCCTTTAACTTCCTCTCCCCCTCCTTCTTGTTTCCATTCTGATTCCTGAGTTTCCCACGCTGTCATTAGCAGGCAGCTACACACCCACTTGCACACATGCACACACCCACGTATATATTTCACTACACACACACATACACACCTAGGTGCTTGATACACATATATCATGTATATATATATATATATATATATATATAAATATATATATATATATAGACATGAACACATAGATAAGTAGGAAGACATACACTTAGTAGTTTATAGGATTGGTGGTTGTTATTGATTGTAATGCTGATTGATTGATTAATAAATCTTGATCCTTTGTGCTTAAACGCTATATTTCGTGTCTTGTGTGCTTGTTTAACTGTAGTGGCGATAATTGCAAAGGCCAGTGTACGTATTCACACCTTCAATCTAATTAGGGGGTTAGATATTCTAGATATTGATAACTTGATTGTCAGGGTTCAGTTTCCGTGCTTCATGTCTGTTATTTTGTTGCCACTGTCTCACTTCCTGTTAGTGTGTTCCTGCTTGTAGGTGACTTGACTGGTCTGCTGGGTGGAGCCTCCTCACACGCACCTGCAACCCATTTCCGTGATTGTCCTTTTCCTTTCTTATACCCTGGTGTTGGCAACGGCAGGTGTCAGCGCGTCTCGTCCAGTATCGTGGTAACTTGCATGCTCCCCCTCACTTTGTTCCAGTCATGATTTTTTTTTCCCTCTCTCCTAGTCAACCTCCCGGAGGTCTCCGCCCGGCAAGCCAGCTCGAGTCTCCACGCTTTTAGTTTATTAAGTGGCTTGGTATCTTTGTTTTTGTAATAAATGAACTCTTGTAACTCCCTGAACTTTTGACCGGACAGTCTGCTTTTTGGGATTCAACATAACCAGTAAGATTCATATCATCACATTGATAATTGATATGAGACTATCTTTTGCAAATTTCTGAATTAGTGGTTTGTTCACAGTCTTTGAAGAGAGAGAGGCATTAATTTTCTGAACAATTTCCCATTTTTTTTAAAGTCAGAGAATAGATGCTCTGATATATTTATGAACAGTTCTTTCATGTAGTCTCCATCTGTGAACGGCTTACCCTAAGCTGCCACAAATCTAGCATCTGAAGTTGAATGTGGAGAGGCAATTCACTTCTTTAATGTATCTTTGCTCTGCTCAACTTTCTGTTGCAGTTCCGAAAAATGTTGTCTTTCACTCATCTTCAGTTGGGTACTTTTCAGCAAATGCTAAGTGCTTGTTTTGAAAATGTTTTTCAACATTACATTTTTTGTTGTTCGATAATTTCTTGTCGCATATCAAGCACACAGGTAAGCCAGCGTCATTGGCGGTGAAGGCAAATGAATCTGTCCATGCAGAATTAAACTCTATTTTCTTCTGAGATGTTTCTTTTTTGGAATTTATTCATGGTTAGAGTCGGACACTCCAGAAGCCGCCTGCAGGTAAAGGCGAGGGCTATAGACATAAATGTGATGCATATTTTAGTTGACAAATTATATAACTTTTTTAAAATTTGATGTTAATGTATCACCTCAAAATCCAAGATAACTGCAACAAAATAAACAAAATAATATATAAATTAAAATTAAATTAAGAAATAACCATTATTCATTTTCATGTTTTTTGTTTTTTTTGTCAAGGCCAAAGGGAGCCACTACAAGGAGGCTGAAGAGTCGTGGGTTGCCAACCCTTGTTCTATATAGCAAATAATCTGTTATCAGATATTATTTGGTCTTTAGTTATATGGTTTCACTGGGTAACACTCATACCCTTAACCTCTGAGTTGGACAGACAAGATTGGGTCTCATGTTTTATAACCTCTGTATACTCCAACCCAGGCATCAGGGCTATTCTTCTATGTTAAGGTCACTGAGCGTTAACCTATATCAGCCAACCCTGAACTAAGATTGATGTTAGATCTCTGAACAGTAGAGTTTAATCTTAGGTCTATATTCTTAACTATTGGTTAATTATTAATTCTCACCAATATTCAAAAGTAACGTTATTTTTTTTAGGGTTAGATTAAATAAATTACTTTACTCTGAAATCCTCAACTTAACAAAAAGACAGAATACGTATTGGGGAGAGATTTTTGCATGTTTCTAAATATTTCCTCCCCTACACTATTACTCCAAATAAAATAAAGAATTTTGGCTGGCCATGAAAGGGGTCATCCCAGTGGAGGAGTTAGTAAGGGAGTTATGGGCATACTTGATCCATGGAAGGTGGGAATTCCAGGAGGCTGGATGTTGTGCAGCAATGCAATGGAGGGCGGAGTCCAGGTCCTGGTTGGCCCTCTCAGTCTGTCCATTGGTCTGGGACTGGGAGTTGTGCCTACTGCCCTGCAGAAGGCCTGCCAGACCTGGGAGGAAAACTGGGGTCTGTGGCTAATTTGGATAGTGAAAGGAAAAGTATACATTTAGAAAATCTGTCACTGATGGTTACAATGACTGTCTGACCATTGGATGGAGGTTAACCTTGGTATGGGTAAGGAGCGGAGGAGACCATCAGGTGGACGATGAGAAGCCTTTCCCTGGGCACAGACTACACAGGCGGTGACAAACTCCTGTACACCACCAGCCATGGAGGGCCACCAGAACCTTTCCTGGAGAAAATGGAGAATATGTGTCACTCTGGGATGACTGGCCAGCTTCGAAGAGTGCTCCCACTGGAAAACTTGTGAGCGGATGGCAGCTGGCACGAAGAGGCGATTGGGTGGTCCAGTGCCTGGGTCTGGTTCTCTCCACTGGGCCTCACGGACAACCTTCTCTATGTCTCAGGAAGTGCCCCCAACGAGACAGGAAGCAGGCAGAATGGGCAAGTTGGTCTCTTCTTGGTGGTCCGGGTCGTGTTAGTCACATCTTCCAAATTACTGATACACTGTTCTGCCTCCTCCATGCGCCCTGCAAAGTTCTCAATGTCTTCTTTAACCTTGTGACTTGCCTCTAGGACACCATCTTTTTATCAAAGTAATTTTGTATGATAAGTATAGTTAAGTATAGTTTTCAAATGTTTTGCCAGGCGAACACGAAAAGATGTCTGTTCAGCTCAGAGTAACCACACCCCTAAAGTGAAACTTTAAAGTGTAAATCTAAAACCGCTTTTTTTCAAATGTAAAACATCTACTAATGGTACTTGGTAATGATTTTCTTAGTCCACTCTTTTTGTCAGCCTCTTGTCTAATCAGCCTGAGGCTAGGTATCCCAGAGTAATTGACAGGCTTGTGTCACTGAGCCCCTCACAAAGCTGCAAGTTGGTGTCAGGCATTGGTCAGAGTTAGGAGATATGGTTTAGTTTACAGTTTAACCTTGCTTACATTTATGGTAAATGGTAAAATGGTCTGTATTTAATGCTTTTCTAGTCTTGATGATTACTCAAAGCTGCTTTACACTACAGTTTTGCCATTTCTCCATGCACTCAGTGCATCTACAGTATGTGCAGCATACTTCCTATCAGACATCTTTCATACCCATCCATAACACTACTGGCACAGTTGCCAGGGGCATTTAGGGGATAAGTTTCTTGCACAATGATACATCAGCATAACCTTCCAGTTGAAAGACAACTTGCTGTACCACTGACCCACAGTCAACCAATCCTGTTGGCAGCCATGTTTTTAGTAAGTGCACAATCCTCAGGCTGGTTCTCGGAGCAGGGTGTGTCAGTACCTCTGAAAAATATATTTAAGAAAAAAGAAAAAACAAACCGTCCCTTCAAGTCCATAAATCAGCAGCAATCATTTAGAAAGCAGATACAGTAGCAATAGAAGCATATAAGGCTTGAGGCATTGATTTGATATTAATGATTCCAGCGTCAACAAAGCAAGGGCCAAATGGTTGTTTTAGATTAACAGATTGTGTTTTTGCAAGAAAAAAATGCACAATGTTATAAGTGAATGCAAATGAAGAAGAAATACATGGGGATTAATTGATGAGGCTGCTGCTGCTGTAAGATGTGACTGCAGTGAAGCGTGTCATGTTTTAAGTCCCTGTGCCTCTCTGCTGAGCCAAAAGAAACATTACAGTGTTGACACTAATAAAGTAACTGAGCTTTCTCCTTGGACAAACACAGCATATGTCAAACAGGCAAATACAACAAGGCCACTGGGGAAAGGAAGGAAAGTTTTGTTGTCATCAGTCTGCACTAATATTTACACATACACTTACACACACACACACACACACCACTCAACCTGGGGTGACATAGCTGTTGCTTTTTCAGTGGCTGCTCCAACCCTCTGGAAATCCCTCCCCAAATTGCAGACTGCTCAGTTTGATGGGATAAATGCTTCTTGCTCCTGCCCACCCCTGCACTGTGTGTACACACATACGCTGTCTCAGTCCAAGGTCTGTATTATGAAGCCTGTTCAAAAAATCCAGGCTTTATTTGCATTAGCTTGCTCAACAGAACCTAAAGCTTTAGTCAGATGATGGAACTGGGAGTGATGTCATTTGAGAATTCGGAGAAAACCATGGACACAAATGTATCTTAGGCTAGGCATTGTTAGGAAGACCAGTCAACAACAACACTCTACAGGGTATTTTGCACATACAAACAGCATAACAACATGCCAGTAGTTAAAAATTAAACAGTATGTGTGCAACTGATTTACTGTGTAACAAATATGACAGAAGTGATTTTCAAAGTAGGTGAAAGTAGCAGTGTTTGTATGGTGGCAGCCAACTTGGAATCCCATGTCATGACTGGTGAGGTTGCTCAGAGGGTGTTCTTTTGGCTTTGGAAATTTGAAGTTCTCACTACAAATGGAACACACCCAGTGTTTCACATTGGTGATTATAAACTGTTAGGCAGGAGTGTGGTTTGGTGGAGAATTTCAAACTAGGTTGAAGAACTTTGAACAATGTTGAAGTGCTTTGAACTTTAATGAATCATGGAGGGGATAAGACTGAGGAGATGAACCATGGACAGAAACATTTTTTCCTATGGAGGGCAACATTGCACTTCTCACTGTTCAGCCTTTTGGAAATTAGTATTAGAGGAAGAAGAACTTGCTTTGTTGACCCATGTTTTTTCTCCAACAGTGTCTGTGCACGTTCACATAAAAAGGGATGTTTGATGTGTTTGATGCTTTATTTCCCCACAAAATTGACCAAATACATGTTGCCATATAAGTCCCTTCCATTTGTAAAATACTGTACATAAAATGTAAATATGTTAATAAGGTTGCCCTTAGCAGCACCTTTGCCCTGTGACTAAATCTTCAGTGACACTATTACCAGATTTTATGGCTAAAGTTCAGCCTCACCTTTTGGCCTCCTACAATCTTGTTTTAACAATGTCTTTGACTTCATGATGAAGAATGATGTAGCCTAAGTAATGAGGTGGTAGTGAACGGCCCTTGTGTAGTTTTTCCCAAGCCCTTAAAAGAGAGCCCTGACCTTTTTAACCAGCACTATTAATTGGGCTGGGCTAACCTTTTAGTGGCCAGCTGTGAAATGAGAGCAGCATTCCCGGTTTGCCTCATTATAACACACTGGCTTTGCAGTATGAGTGTTCCTTTACCCCTTTAGTTTGGGGGCAGTGGCTCAGATGGGGAATCATTTCCAGGTCAGCCCAACTGAGCCTTTAGACAAAGAGGTGAGATATTCTTCCCTCTCCTAGAGGAAAGGAAAGGAAAGGAAAGGAGAATGTAATGAAGTACAGATGCCAACAGCCATAAAACACCAAAGAAGATTATTGTAAATTTAACTCAATTGTGAAACAATCCAAACCAGTTCAGTGTGTTATGTCAATATCTGTATTATTTTTGTGACTTTGGTATCTGAAGTGACTTATTCCTACTAAACACAGCAGCTAAAAACCACACATTTCAACAACAGACTTTAGTGCAGGAGAGTGAGCATTTTACTTCCTGAAAACTGACCTGTTTCATTTGAACTCCATTTGCTGCTATGAATTGATTTCAAGAATTTTAATAGATTTGCTTCTGCCCTACTTGATGGGCATTTCAACAGGGTGTTATGCTCATCTGATCAACAGCTACTGACGTCCCCACATCAAGATACAACAGTGGGGTGACCATTCCTTTGCTGTCTCCCAAGATCTGGAACTGGTTACCCGTAACATTAAACATAAAACATATTTGTTTAGGGCAGCTTTTCCATCTGTTCATCACTGTAAATGTTCTAAAATTATTGATTCTTATTTTATTGTATATTTTATTTCTGCTATTATTTTATGCTTTTATATTATATTTTATTTAATTAAAGTGTGGTTTTTATTATTATTCTTTCTTTTTTATGTGAAGCACATTGAGTACCTTGCAGGTATTGCAAAGTAATTCATAAATATACATAAATTTTGTAATATTTCACAGTTTTCCAATTCCTTCAGGTTTATCCTCCTCTTGGATAGCTGAAGCAACCTGTTCCATTGATACCAAGTAAGTTAGCATAACCTAAAGCATTGTGAGCTTTTGCTTCAAAGGGGAAATGCACACTCTGACTGCTTTGTTCAGTTGAGCTGCTGTAGAAAAATGGCAGCATTCCTTTAAGTACTAGTGTTCCCCAAACTGCAAATAAAAGGCTTAATCAAAGACTATTGTTACCAAAAAAATTTTATTTTAAATTTGAATTATTGCTCATACATACATATGTGTAGGTCTCATATTCATTCATTTTCTGCCAATGAATCCAACTAAATGTTAGCTGAACATTTATTGGCACTTATTTTTAATAATAACAAAATAATTATTATTGATAATTATTTATTTATATAATATTTTCAAACAATCTATGACATATCAATTCAGAGCACCACCCTGAAAACAGAGAGAAAACAATCAATTTATGCCTTTAAAATTAGTCTACGCAATCACTGTAATTGACTTTAATATCTACTGATATCACAAATAAATAGTATTGAAGTAATGAATTTGAACACTGGCTCTCTCACTCTTCATTTGTCACAATTTATGTGTTCTTTAGGTGAATAAAAGTAACAATTTATGTAATCAAATTACACAATATAAACTGAATAACTTGAATCACTGAAGATTAAAAGAACAATAAAAATTGAGTTATTTGAATTAATAAATGGCACTAACTACAGCTAATAAACAGACTATGTACAACATAAAATGTTAATAGTTAGGTGTGTGTTAAAGAGGTGAAGTTCATCAATTCCTAGAGTGAGGATTTCCCTTGCTAAATGTTGGAGATTCTGCATTGTTCATTGTTAATAATTTTAAGTAGCCAAAGTGGTGTCTCACACCAGTAAAAGACCAAAGACATTTTTTTGACAAAGAATGGGAAACAGAGTGTTGTTTATAATTTATAAAGACAAACAACCATTCACTTTCACACTTATACTCAATTTAAAGTGTCCAATTGGCCTAATTCCCAAATCTGCATGTTTTTGGACTGTGGGAGAAAGCTGAGTACGTAATGCAAACACCATGCAGAGAGGCTCTTGCTCTGACCGGGTCACAAACTCAAATACCCAGTATACAGTACATCATACATACAGCTGTACATCTTAATATTGCTGTGAAGTGATAAGTTAGGGATCCCTGTTGTAGATATTATAGATATTATTGTAATACTCATACTCTGTTACTCATGTAATATTTTAATGTGTAACAATAACATCTACCAATGTTGTTTCTGGTGAGAGACTGCTACTTTTACTCAGTTATTTGCCTTCCAGTATTCCATACACCACTGATAAATGCTGATAAGGGCCTGTCAGTGTAGGACTGCACATATGATATACTGCTCTTTTCTCATGTACTGTGAAAAAACGACAATGACCTTTTTAATATTCTTCAGCATTCACAGACTCACTTTGATTCAGCAGATTAATTCCCAGCAGAATATTGTACAGTGTAGTACATTACAGTACAGTACAGTGTATTAATGTACATTACAGTACAGTGGAGTATATTACTGTATAGTGTAGTACATTGCAGTAAGTGTATTAATGAACATTATAGTACAGTGGAGTATATTACTTTACAGTGCAGCGTAATACATTTCAGTACATTACAGGAAAGTGCACTACAGTAAATTACAAAAAGTTGTACTGCATTGCAGTACAGTACTGTATACTGTAATTGTAATAACATTATATTAAAGTACACTGCAACACATTAAAATACAGTGGAGTATATTATTGTACAGTAAAATGCAGAACATTTCTGTATTGTCATGTATTGTAATGCACTGTACCCTACAATACTGTACATTACAGTACAGTGCAGAAAATGACTGTACAGTGAAATATGTTAGACTGTAGTACATTACAGTACAGTCAGTACATTTCCCAACAGTGCAGTACATTACAGAATTATTTTAGTACTGTGTAGTACAGCATGTTGCAGTACATTACAGTATGGCACACTGAAGTACAGTGCATTTGATTACAGTACAGTGCTGTACATTTCAGTACATTACAGTAAAATTTAGTACACACAGTTGAGGACGAAATTATTAGCCCCCTATGAAATGTATGGAAACCAAAAACCACCGGGGTCAAAATTATTAGCCCCCCTGGGACACTGGTGCATTAGAGTACAGTACAGTGCTGCACATTTCACTACAATGTAGTACAGTATGTTGCAGTACTTTATAGTATGACATATTGCAGTACAATACATTGCAGTACAGTGTAGCACATTACAGTGCATTACACTATAGTACATTTTAATACGGTACATTACAGTAAACCACATTACTTCACATTCTTAAACAGAAGCTGCACTCAGGATGAACAGATTCAGTTTCTTTCTGCTTCACTTGAGTGGCAATTTCTTTGTCCCTGGCAGCCGCCAGAATGGCAGTCTGCATTAACAATGTGATGTTTAGTTCACAGAGTATTAACCAGGCTTATCCCTGCACTGTCTGATGAGCTCCTTATCCCTACTTAACGCCTCGTGATTTTTTTTTCTCTCTTTCTCTCTCTTTTCGTGGGCAGATTCCATCTATGAAACAACCTGTGAAAAACCTAAACCGGCAATAACTGGATCAAATACACGCACATTCATTCAGCTAAATGCAGGACTGGCTGTAGCTGAAATGAGGAGCCGAAGCTCACAGAACGTAGGTGATAGTGGGATGCTCACTGAGTCCCGTTCATCATGTGAACAAAACCCTCCCCTGTGTGTGCTTATTGCTATATGGGATGATTCATGCATGATTCATAGTAGAACAGCAATATTTATGGGACGAATTCAGTTTGACTTGGTAATTACATAGTGGATATTGTCTTTCCTTTTTGTTGCCCCCCATCCGCTTCCTCTTCAAGGCCTAAAGAATACTTTTCATTTGTGATTAGATCCCCAAGTGGCACACTGACATTCATACCTCCCCTAAATTGAAAAGGCAAACCAAGAAAACCTCAAATTGTGTGCCAGGCTTTGTCACTACAATTCAACTTGAAAAAAAAAAAAAATATATATATATATATAATCCTACTTTATATGCTAAAGATTTATACTAGGTTAGAATGCCTTATCTATATGCAAATTATAAGTTATCAACTCCAATAACTGTTAAACGAGATGCCTCCAAACACACTATTGCCTTCATTTGTCAGGCTGCCAGGGTGGCCCAGTTTTTAACGCAAAGCATTCAATCACAAGGGCAATGGCAGCAAACACAGACAAATAGTCCACAGGTTAATAATGAGCCTTGTTTGCACTGCCCACTTCATCTTTAAAGAGAATGGTAAACCAACTAGTCAAAAAAAAAAAAAAAGAAAAACACGTCTGTAATGCTAATGGAAATCACTTTCCCCACATGACTTGGGGGATTGTGTAAAATGAGGAGGAAGTACAGTGGTGGAAGGACACTGATTCTGCACATAGAAATCATTTCAAAATAGTGACTGGCATTTTAGTTTTTTTTTTTTTTGTATACTGTCAGACCACATCTTATTATTAGAGCAGTTATTTTGCATGGGCCCTTTCATAAGGCCCACTGCTGCCACACGACAAGTTAACAGCATGACAAAGAGCGTGGAGTTAAAATATGGAAATCACTCTGGTGCTTAATAACGTCCTTTTTCAAGCACCATCATCAGGGTGGATATTGAAGGCTGACTGGAATCAGGGGTGTTGGTGGGAGGATGTAATGAGATGGGAAGGCCCACCCACACAATTACTGTTTTGAAAAGGAAAATCCATAATGAATACATAATGAGCACTTTCTGTTCATATAAACAGTGCTGTGTGCTGCTCTACTGGATAAACCAAACATTGCTTTACACATGTTGTGTTGATGTTATGTGGACGTCCAAGTTTGTTTTTATGTTTCATTTACTTATTTAGAAAAGGGAAGTTTGCTATGAAATTTCATTTATGAGTCCAAAATTTTGTCACCTTGTCTAATCAGCAAAGCTCGTTCTCCCAGACTCCTTTTATGAACGCTGGAGCTGTCACCCCTGGTGTGAGTGACAGACAGGCTGACTGATTTTACATCCAGAGTATTTCCCCTGCACTACTCCCCATTCTCCCTCCCTCCTGTCCCTCATTCAACTGTCAGCAAACTTCTTGGCATTTTTTTCTAAATCAGACAATGGGCATAGTTAGTCTTGGGGGGGGTGGGGGGGGTTACACTTACCCTTTAATGAACACCTACATGTAAACATGCCTGTGGCCATGTAAACATGCCTGTGGCACCCACACAAATACTTAGACATACATGTGACAATAAAAAATTGTTTCTGCAGCAAAATGGGGTGAAAATGTTGAGGCTATGAAGAATAAACCATGATCTTTTACTTACCATGACCAGCTGTTTTGTGCTCAGACCTAACACCTAAAAAACACCTAACACTAAAAATCACCCTCATACTTTAATATATAATAATTTAGTATTGAGTTTCATCCATATCTTTTTATTTAAGGTTTTTTTGGATCTCTGCTATCTGGTGAGCACAGGCAGACATGCTCATTTACATGACAGATGACTTAAAGCAATCTCTTCATCTCTGAAACTCTCAGTGGACATCTTCACGTTTTATTGTTTTTACTGTTCAGCTATCTTTTATACTCTTTAATTTTTTAGATTTCTTTGCAGTGAAGACAGTTGTTGGTGGTGAAATAGCAATCATTCCACAGAAAGGACTGGTTTGCAGAACAGGCGAACTGAAATAGCCAATAAAATCAACAGCTCTCTCTCTGTGAACTGCTGTGTGACTGGTCAAATCCTCCAGTGAAAGGATTACATTGCTCATTGACATGAATGCCATGAATGACATGATGATAATCTTGCATCCTGCACTGCAAGAGACAAAACATAAAATGACATGAAGTTGATGCATATCTAACTTAATATTAAAAAGATCATTCAAGTAGCCTGAGACACGGAGGCACAATTTTACTGAAAACATTACTGCCACTGGTGACACAAGGAAAAAAGTTTTACAGTTATCAGTGTCCCATACCAAATTCCATAAAGGAAATCTGGATTTTTACCTCATGGGAACATAGGAGCTGCTGGTCTACTGCTGCCCGATTTAGAAGAAAAAATGTATAATTTAGATAAACCCGAGTGCTGAATCTCAGACATCAAAGTCACAAAATGACACATTTGAACTTACTGACAGAGGCAGCAGTGGTACAAGTGCTGTGATCATTGATTTTCTCTATGGACTTTGGTGCAGCCGAGTGAGCCAATTCCACACTTAAGTTTCCAGTCAGTAAAGTCTGTCCAATTGATGAGATAAAGTAGCAAACATATTCGACGGATGCCACAGATTTAAGTGGACATCAATTTTCATAGATAAGCCTTTTGTTAAGTGGCTGTTTGTTCTTGTGTCCCTGCTGGCAACCATGTTTTCATTCAGACCAAGCTCCATGTGTCTCAAACTGGTTCTCAGTTCAGAGGGTGGGTGTTCTCAATGTCTTTAAATATTAAAAAAAAATATGTGTTGCATTCCATAATGATCATTTTCAGAAAAACCTAGCTTCTACAGGGTGAGGTGTCAAGTATTTAGTGTGACCCCCCTTGAATAATAGCAGGACCCTGGTGTGAAACTGTAATTAGTGATGCAGTGCTAGCACAGCACACTATTGTTAATGTGCGCGTTTTTTCTTCTTATTATTTTTCTTCTGTACGTTTTTTGGTTGCTAATAACTCACACATAATATATCAAAATGTGCAGCTCGATCGGACTTGGTGTGCTAGTATTTTTTTCTTCCATCTTCCGCTTTTACCATCACCATGGCAACCTTAATTGGATGCAGCTGTCTGTGTCTCTGTGCCACACACAAACACACAAACTCACCTGGTTCACATCAGCTCATTTGGGTGGACAGTAAAAAGTCTTAAAGGTATATTCGCTCAAAATATTAATGTCTGAATATTTATAGTTTTAAAAGTTTTCTCAAAATTACAACTTTCTCTCAGTACTCAACATTTTAAAGGTACATTTCATCAAACATCTTACTATCTGAATGCTCATAGTTTTAAAGGTTAATTTCACATAAATGCAACTTTCTCTCAGTACTAAACATTTAAATGATGAGTGTCCAGAAAAAAGTTTTAAAGGTACAGTCCACTCAAAATATTACCACCTAAATACTGTGCTTACACTTTTAAAAGTTTACTCCACAAAAAAACACTATTACCCAACTATAGCAAACCTATAGGGGCCAATAGTGTGCTGTTTTTCCCGTTCATTTTTTGGCTTTTCGTAAGATCATCATAGCATTGTAGTATCATAGACAGCACACTGCATCACTCTCGTGATTTCCCGCAGGGGAATTATCTAGTTTAATTTTATTTTTTTATTTCTGTTTTGCTTTTCAGACAGTACATGTCTGTGTTTAAATTTAACTAACTGGAATCCTGCTAATATACAGGACCAACTTGCATCATCAGTCCATTCACAATGCCAGAAAATCACAGCTTTCCATCAGTAAGGCCACTCTCAAAAGGACATATGACTTTATAATTTTGCAAAAACAATAAATTGTAGTGGTCTAAGACTTTTCCACAGTATTGTAGACAGTAAAAATACATGATTAATATAAACTTTTATCGAAGTTGTGTTTATTGATCTACCAACGCTTCACTAGGGTTTCACATAATACAAGAAGCAGTATTTCAACCGAGGTTTAAAACGAGGTTCCTTTTGCCATTTCATCCCCTTTGTCTTGGAATTACAGGTTGAGAGTGAGGATGTAGGGACTGGGTCACATACATGTGCCTGCTGAGAGCAGCCTGGCTGCCGATTCTTCCATCTGTTTGCCTGTAAAAACTCCAGCCATGAATGATGGATGAAGTCACAGAAATCCAAAAGGGAAAGAGTCTCCCTTTTTTCTCCAGCCTCTCTGAATGTCAGGCAGATGCATACATTTAATGCACTAGAAGGGGGGGAAAAAAAAGGAAAAAAATAAGATGAAAACCATCAAGACACTGGCAGATCAGTTGAGCCTCAGATGCCCTGAAAGCTATAGTCCTTATCTGGTTGTCCTTCCCTCAACAGACGGCAACTGTATGAACATCTCCAAGTTGCCTGTGCTGCAAACACTCTTATCTCTCCTCCACTGCATATACCTTTTCCCTTTGCTCATAAAATTGAACCACAGTTCACCCGACTGCATGTTAAGGGTTTCATTCTAAGACGTGATATGTGCTCTTTCCATTTGGAAAAAAAAATTGTATTTACCTATTAACAAATATGATTGTATCCACTAAAGATATTACTGATTTAAATGTAAAGGTCTAGGGGTGATGACACAAGTAATATTCCAAAATAACTCCATTCATTTCTCTAACAGAAATAATCGTCTCCATTCAGACTACTGATACCAGTGAAGGCTTACCCATTTAACGGCCCTGCAGCAGTTTTGTAAAAGTTGAATGCCACAGCAAAAATCAATAGCCTGAGGAGGATTTATGCTCCAAACTATTGCAGCAGGTTAAATGATGATTTTGTTACAGTTGAGTCCCTGCACGTCTGCCCCTTTGCAGAGGGTTTTTTTTTTAACAAAGCTTGTGTTTATCATGTTGCTGGAGTCCGCAGCTAATAAAATGAGATAAAAGGGTTTGGTGCTTGTAGCAGCATAGCAGACAATGTCCCAATAATTGAGTTGATGCAGACAAAGCAGAAAAAGGTCACACTCCTGCCTTTGTTTGACATACTAACACATTTTAAAACCCACCAGCTACACTGGCTCTGTTCCACCTTGGTATTTAAGCTGTGGTGCGTAACTTTTGTTGATTTTTTTTTTGTTGCTGATGTCATTATTATGCTTTTGTCGAATCCTTGTGAACAGAAACAATAAACATTATTGGTATTCTGTGTCCTACATCTGAAAACGTGCTCATACAGTACTATCAGACCTGACTGAAGGACCTTTTGTGTGTATACAGCAGCAGTGCAGGGGGCGGCGGGAACAAGAAGAATTTATCCCACCATACTGCTTTTTTTTTTTTTTTGAGCAGTACTGCAACATGATTGCAGCCATCTCACTTTACAAGCACAATGTTATTCTTTGGCTTTTATCTGTCTTGACATAAAACAACCCTGACCCATTTACCATAGTAACTGACATTTAGCTTATCTAAATAGCTTATCTCATTGTTTGGAATGGGCTGGGATTGCTCTTCCTTGGTTCTCACCGTGTGTGTGTGTGTGGGGGGGGGGGGGGGGGGGGGGGGGGGGGGGGGGGGGGGGGGGGGGGGGGGTTCTCCGGCGTCCTCCTACAGTCTAAAAAACATGCAGATTTGAGGATTAGGCCAGTTGGACACTCTAAATTATCCATAGGTGTGAATGTAAATGTGGGTGGTTGTTTGTATGGCTCTTTGATGGACTTGCAAGGTGTCCAGGTTGTACCCCGCCTCTTCCCTATTTCAGCTGGGATTAGGCACCAGCGCCTCCCATGACCCTCATGTGGAGGATAAAGTGGTAGAAGATGAGTAAGTGTTTATCTAATGGGCAGCATTCCATCTTCTGGAATTCATGGAAGTCATGTTTTGCCAATCATCATCTTGCATTTTGTTGGTGCTAAAAATTAATCTGAAATGGGAAAGAAACCGTTTTGGTTTTTATTACTTGGTACTTACATACAATTTACAGTCGGACCTTAAACTTCAGAACCGTGTAATCCTGAGTGAGATTAAAGCTCTCGTTAAGATTTCAGGTTGTCTGTGTACAGGTGTTTTATATGAGCAAGTTTTATTGTTGTTAATTTATGTGTTATGACTTTTACTGTGACTGTGCTGCTGATATCCTGGCTAAATGTTCCTTGTAAAAAAAGCTCCTGGTTCTCTATGGGTTTACCCTGGTTGAATAAAGGCTAAATAAAAGAAATCAATAAAACACTATCAATGCCGTTCTTATGACAACGTGACTGTTAATAATAGCTTTCTTTTTTTAGATATTAAGTTGAATGCAATCTATATTGTAAAAAAAGAGTTATGTTTACAATTTGAACATCAGACTAAATATTGTGTAAATATTTAAAATGAGCCATTTGCACCATCTCAAGCAAAAGGACACTTTATTCAAATTTTATTTTGATTCAGACTGGAGATCCAATTATAATTATCGGACTTATAATTATCTGCTCATTCCACTGGGTTTTGAGGTTTCCTTTATTCCAGTTTACGGCTGAAGGATAATTAAACCACCTTGCCTATTCCTTAGGTCCTACTGCAATCCATGTTACTTTACTGCTTCAGTGCTCCTTCACCCCCACCCCTGCCAGTGTCTGCATCTCATCTATGTTTCCCTTGAGGTGGTCTTCAATGGCCTGAATCTATAGGGGCCTATCTCTATAAATTTGCCTTACTGATGGGTTCAAAGCTGCAGTCTTTAGAAAATAAAGCTTCTGCGAGGTGTTGCCTTTCAGATGAAACTGCACTTTTGGCAACACCAGTAAACTTCACTTTTTAAAACACAGCAGACTATTATGAAACAAACAAAAAAAAGAATAAATCAAGGGTGCCAGGTCAAATCAAACATTGTGCAGTCACATTTTCTGCAGGAATAATAATTCATGTTTGAGCAATTGATTTTTGGCTCATTTAAGAAGGCCTAGCAGCGAAAGTTAGCCAAACTATAAACTGTGATAGTTCAGTTTCATTACTTTTGCTTCCTCCCTGTGTAGCTTTTTTTGTCTAAAAGAAGCTGTGATTCACTCCACTATTTTGAACTCCTTTACTGACCACCTTGCGCTCTGTAAACCTGTTCCTTCTGCAGAATAAAACATCAAAGTTATCTGGTGGACTCTCAAAACTCTTTATTTCTCTCTCACCAGGGAACACACGAAATTTCCACAACAATTTTGTGCCAGAAGTGGAATTGCCCAGAAGTCTGCGGCTGCCCGGTGGCGACATTGGAAGGGACGTCTGACATCTACCTCGACACAAAGAAAGTCAGAGACAAGAGGACCGACCCCTGCTAGAACATCAGCTGACTGACAGTGCATTCTTCGAACAGGAATAATTTCTTGAACATGTTGAAATTTTAATAATACATTTTAATAAAATATAATTAAATTGGATTTTAACAATCAACTTGAAAAAAAGAAGAGAAAGATAAATAATAGATAATAAAATAATAATTACTTAAATTGAAAGAAAAATTTGTTCAGAATTCAGACTTTTTTTTCTATTATTGTGAGAGTTCTACTGCTCAACGCACCAGATCAAAGGACAGAGTTGGACAGATTCAAACAATGCCTATGATCTATGTCGTGTCACCAAATGGACAAGAGGGTCTAGTGTTTCGTCCATGGACTGTTGCTGATGTGATTGCTGCCCTTGAGCATCTACCCAACCATGAAACATCAGGAAGAGAGAGGAGGAACATCAGGAGAGCTGATGCTTTCCGCATTTTTTGCAGTGAATTCAAACCTACACTGCATGAGATGTGACGACTTACAATGAAAAAGATGGGCCCAACAGACTAAAATTAAAGCCCATTTGGAAGGCGAGATGAGAATGTAATCTCCAGTTTGGGCCAAACAAGGCAATGCCCAATACAGTGATGCAGTTGACAGACTCTGTAATGCCCTGATTGCAGCATTGAGGTGAGGGACAAAGTTCAGGTAACCTGTGTGGGTCTTGATGATGGTGCACGCTTGGAAGAAGTCCTCCGACATGCTAAGCATGCAGAAAGATGCTGCATTGAGACCTCTGAAAGAGCTGACAAGAAACAAAAGCAGACACAGATGAAAGCTCAACTCACTGTGCTGCAAGCTGTGTCCAAGGGAAGGGACATTGTGCATGTGACTGTCCCTGCAAAGCTCAATGATGACTGACTGCAGAGAGATGATAACAGTTGATTCCAGAGTGACTCAAAGGGAGGGAGTGGACTGTCCGAGCGGGAGGAGGCCAGCCAGCCCAAACACCTCTCATGAAAGGGAAGTGATACACACACAGCACATGCAATGAAGAAAAGCTTGCTACTAACCCACTGATATCATTGACATCTACACAATTGAATGATGTAATTGCAACCATCAAACACATACAGCAACAGACTAAGGCACTCACCAGCACCTACCTAAAATATCAATCTGAGAACTTTTTAAATCTTTCAGACTTAACTTTACAAATGAATGATATCCATGTTAAATTTTTAGTTGACTCTGGTGCCACTCATTCTGTTATCAGGAAGGACGACCTGTCTCATTTAAAAAGACCTCCTATGATGATGTACATAAATGGAAAACACTCTTAGTTGCCCGGACACAGGTCACCAGCGCACCCCTCTGGAGCCAGGCCTGGGGGTGAAGCATGATGGTAAGCGCCTGGTGGCCGGGCCTACACCCATGGGGCCTGGTTGGGCATAGCCCAAAGAGGCAATGTGGGTCCCCCTTCTCATGGGCTCAGCACCTATGGGAGGGCCAAGGAGGTTGGGTGCTGTGTGAGCTGGGTGGTGACCAAAGGCAGAGGCCCTGGCTGTCTGACCCTCGGCTGCAGAAGCTGGCCCTAGGGACGTAGAATATCACCTCTCTGGTGGGGAAGGAGCCTGAGCTGGCGCACAAGGTTGAATGGTTCCACTCTGGAGTTGCCCCTGGTGAGAGACGCCGAGGAAAATCTTGCCCCCCAGCTTGGGGCCTGTACATTGGGGTTCACCCTGGTAGACGAGAGGGTAGCCTCCCTCCACCTCCGTGTGGGGGGGACGGGTCATCGGAGGCAGTGACTCCTCCAGGGCTTCCCTTTGTCACCGGTTCTGTTCATAACCTTTATGGACAGGATTTCAAAACGCAGCCAGGGTATTGAAGGGGTCCGATTTGGTGGGCTCAGGATTGGGTCCCTGCTTTTTGCAGACGACGTGGTCCTGTTCGCTTAATCATGTTGTGATCTTCAGCTCTCACTGGAGTGGTTCACAGCTGGATGTGAAGTGGCTGGGATGGGAATCAGTACCTCCAAATCCGAGACCATGGTCCTGAGCTGGAAAAGGGTGGAGTGCCCTCTCCGGATTGGGAATGAGATCCTGCCTCAAGTGGAGGATTTTAAGTAATTTGGGGTCTTGTTCACGAGTGAGGGGAGAATGGAGCGGGAGCTCATCAGGCGGATTGGTGTGGCATCCGCAGTAATGCAGGCTCTGCATCGGTCTGTCATGGTCACCTCACCTATGGTCATGAGCTGTGGGTAATGACCGAAAAGAAGAGATCGCGGATACAAGTGGCCAAAATGAGTTTCCTCTGAGGGTGTCTGTGCTCTCCCTTAGAGATAGGGTGAGAAGCTCGGTCATCCGGGAGGGGCTCAGAGTAGAACTGCTGCCTCTCTGCATTGAGAGGAGCCAAATGGGGTGGCTCAGGTACCTGGTTAGGATGCCTGTCCAGTGTTGCATTAATTTTTCACCAAGATCTTGTACTGATGATGGGAGAGTTGGGCCACTGCACAAAGCCTTCTCCAGCACATCTGAAAGCTTCTCAATGGAGTTAAGGTCTGGACTCTGTGGTGGCCAATCCATGTGTGAAAATTACGTCTCACACCTTATGAACAACTTTTTCACAATTTGAGCCAGATGAATCCTGGAATTATCATCATGGAATATGTCTGTATCATCAGGCATTTTCGCTGTATTCACTGTTTTCGGTCCTGGCATCTGCCATTCTGTACCGCTAAACTGTCCACATACGTTACCCAAAGCTTGTTCCGTCTTCTTCAGTTTTGTAGGGGACGCATAGCCTGTGACGTAAGCACGTTGTATCAGACTAAAAAGAATCTGTGCGAAATGTGAGCTTTAAATTTAATTAAACGAGGCTTTGAGGCAGAGGAAATTCCTCTATCATTTTTTGTATTAAGTTACTTGAGGAATCTATGCAGCCCTACTCTCACATTCACACCTACGGGCAATTTAGAGTGCCCAATTGGCCTAATCTCCAAATCTGCATGTTTTTGGACTGTGGGAGGAAGTCGGAGTACCCGGTGAGAACCCACACACACACACAGTGAGAACATGCAAACTCCTTGCAGAAGGCCCCTTGTTCTGACCGAACCATAAATACTGTATTCTTTAGTTTATCTAAGTAGACATCAGTAATCTTGTTTTTTGGTTCAAAAAGACCATTCTATTTCACCTTTAAGGCAACACAGCTATTCAATCCCAGTCCCTTGAGTTCCCTTCACATTGTGCATGTGGAAATACTCTTACTTTCACTATTAAACATGAGTGCTACAGTTGTTTTTCTACCATTTGATTTCACCAAATATTTGTGATCGCCGATCACAATCATTCAGGGTTTTTTTTTACCACATTTCTTCCTTAAAGACGATGGTTCCCCACAACTTTTCCAGTTTTTAATAATACATTGGTCTGTTCTTAACCCAATTTTGGTAGTTTCTTCAATCTCCTTAGATGTTTTCTCTGCTTGATGCATGCCAATGATTTGACCCTTCTTAACATCTTTTCCACAACCACAGGATGTGTCTTTTGGCATGGTTGTTTAAGAATTGAGAAGCTACTCATTGCATCAGTTGGGGTTAAATAAGTTGTTGCCAGCTGAAAGATCTCCCATGCAGTAATTATCCAATATGAGGCTCTTACCTATTTGCTTAGTTAAATCCAGGTGGCAACTGTTTTTTGGCCAGGCAGTGTAGGAGGAGATGAGGAAACAGCATCTCAGAAGTTTAGATAACCTAGTTCTTAATACTGTGTATTGGCCTCATTAACATCAATGCCAGCTTGAAGTCTTTTGTGGTAGCTGTGGATAAGGATCATTATTTTTTCAGACTAAAGCTGCCCATTATTCTTGGCAAAAAGCCAAACTCCAGTTCCTGTAAATTCTTGGACTGTCTTGCATGAACTGCACATTTCAGATCTCCCCAAAGTGGCTCAATGATATTGAGGTCAGGAGACTGAGATGGTCACTCCAGAACCTTCACTTTTTTTGCAGTAGACAATGACAGGTTAACCTGGCTTTGTGTTTTGAATCATTGTCATGGTGGGACATCCAAGCAGGGCTTTGAACCTGAATTTTTTTTTTCCCAATTGCTTCGTTCCGAACAGAAACAGTATTACACCGTTTCAGGTTTTAGGTTCAACCTACGTTACCAAATCCATTAGAACGAAAAAAATATAGTTCCTGAACTGGTTAATAATGTTCCATGTTAGCTTTGGGACATAAATAGGTCAGTAGCTTCAGATCTATTGAAATCAGGTAGATGGCAAACATTGTCAAGATTGTAGACTACAATGTTTACCTCTTACGGCTATTCAAGACTTGGAAACTGCTGTATAGACCTTCTGGTTGCCTGCGAGTAAAGTTTCTCTCCGCTCTCACACGCACTGAATGAATGACAGGACCTCAACAGGTCATTGTAAACAGAATGAAAAATACCAGTGGGTCATTCCAGAATTGGATGACATTTGGGCTTCGAAATTCTTGAAAAATGAACCTTCACTTTTCTGAATTTCTGCTACATGTTCATCAATAGGTAATAAACTATCAAAGGCTTGATTAGCTCAGCTTACAGATCAATGGTACAATTTTTATTACATGATTTATTTGGTGTTTACAATACTTGGTGCAACCCTGTTACCAACACTGAGCAACCTGAAAAAAGTACATTATTGATTTCTGAAATATAATTCCTTTTCTATTAAGTAAATAAAGTGACATTCTCTTTGAATAACCATTTGATTTCACATATGACTTGATTTAAATTAATCTTAACAACCTTCAAAATCTGTCTCACCCAACTTTTCAATAATGGCATGTTTCACTTTACCAATTTCAGTAATGATTGCATAAACTCTTTAAAAGAAAATGCGTCAAACCCTTTTGAGCAGAGAAAGTAATTTAGGATTATTTTCAATTAAAATGATATGGTAACAGGGTTGAATTTAGGGTAACAGGGTTGCAAAAAGTAAGATGGATGACTAGCTCCATTATTTTTGATTATAGATAATCATATAAAAGTGACAAATAAATGCCCAAGACACCAAAGTGTTCTTTGAATAACTTTTAATACCTTCTGTCACACTTCCTCAAATAATAACAACCAAAAAATAGAATAAATAATAATAATTAAATAAACTTTGCTGAATCTTGCCCTTTGGTTCAGAACAGCTTTTCAACCTTTGATCAACATATTCACTCTAACACTAAGCTAAAAACATTTCACTGTAACACTTAGCTGAAAAACTTTAGAACATCATCTGCTTTAGAACATCAGTATTCTAATATTCCACCTTATTCTTCATGACTGACTAGAGTCTTCCATTGGTCTTCTGCGATGGCCAGGTAACATTTTGTGGTGGTGGAATGATGGTCAGCATATCCTCAAAGGGCTACCAATGGACATCCTCCCTCAACGGCCAGAAAAAGCGGTTTTCCCCCACTCTGTGCATACATTTCACCTGGCAGTGGGTCTCATTCACCTCTTGGATGATCCCTGGGTAGATGTAACCCTCATACAGCACGGCACACCATTTACCCACAACCTCTGGAGTATGCCACTGCTCTTCTTCTGGTGTGCTGTGTGTTAGGTCTTCTGTGTGGTCATCTGAGGAATTAAAGCTGAAGCTTTTGGTTTTCTGGCAATTACATTCCAGATTCCCATTTGCAGAACACATGCAGCTGATGTCGCAGTAGAGCATTTTTCCAGGTGAAAGAGTTATCACCTGGCAAGGCAAGATCAGTCGTACACAAGTTAGTTCAAAGTGCTTTAACTAAATAAGAATCATGGAGAAATAGTGAATACCTGGTGAATCCTCATTGTGGATGGTATCGCTGGAAGGTCAGCCGGCATTTCCTTCACTGCATCATCTACATCTTGCTCCTGGATGTAAAACAATTTAAACTTTGATTGACCATCATTCAGAGCTTGGTAAAGGGACATTGCCGTGGGAATATCAACTCCTTGGCTGACAAGCCTGTCAGCCCTCCTCTTCAGTGCGCCACCTATGCCATCTGGGGCTCCTTTGCCATGATTGGCTTCAAAGTATTTCCAGGTTCCCCTTGTAAACCCCTTCTTAAAAATTTCAGTGCAAAAGGTAAAAGTTTCTATGCTGTTTGTATTGTGTGCAGGGCCCATCGCTAAAAAATGCACAGTTGTCACATCTGGGAATTTTTCTCTGATTTCCTTCAGAATGGGCTCCATGTGTTTCCATATTGCAGCTGGTCCCTTCAGTCTTGATGCCGATATGGTGCAGAAGGAGGTAGGAGTCGATTCTCCTCCCACGTGATAAACACCAGTGTGTAAAGTGGCCTGTTGGTGGGATGCACCAAAATGAACAGACTGCACTTCTGCACTGTATTTGCAAGCATAGTTTTCTGAGAAATCAACATGGACTACACATTGGTTGGCAGGGAGGTTCTGCTTCAGAGCCCGTGAGAAAGCATACTGCTGCCTGATGTTGTAGAGATGGCGCCTAAACTTCTGGAGCAAAGTGGCAAATGTTTCCACCAGCTCTTCTTGTGAGGATTCATATTCTTTTTTCAAAGTAACCTTTGAGGTTGCTCCAGAGTCATCTTTGTGCTTTTTGTCAACAGTTGCCCACTGAAGTTAGGTGACATGATCAGTAGCTTTGTAATGGCCTGTGAGTGGATAGCTCTTATTGCTGCACTTATCACATTATCCATACATGCACTGCTTGCTTGTGATGTCACATGTGATGGCTTCTGTCAGGCTCTCCAAATTGAATGTGTCAATGATGTGCATCTGATGAAGCTTTTTAGCAATAAAGCCAAGATTTTCATGTTGTTTGCACATACATGTTTCACGATCTGACAGCGTTGGGTGCACAACCCAATAGGGACGAAGTGTGCAAAACAGTGAGTATGACAGCTGGATGTTGGTCTGCTCAGCGAGGAACCTCAAATGGAGGTTCTTCACTGAATCCAGTAGTAGTCTTTTCTGCATTTTCTTTTTTCCTTTTGTGACCGTTTGCTTTTAAAATGGCGCCACTCCAGGTGGCCGCCTGTAGCCGCAGCTCCCGTCGCGTTTTTTAACTTTTTTTTAACTTTTTGTATTTTTAGATGGTTTGTTCCTTCGTTTATCTTTTTGATCAATCAAAACCTGCTTACAAAAGTTGTGACAATGGCTGGACGAAGTTTTACTACCGTTCTTTGTGTTCTTCTGTTACTTTTTATGCTCTTCGTAACAGAGAACTTTGCCGGTTGTAGTGGGGGCATTGTTTACATGCGTGAATAGCTAATGGGGTGTATGAGCCTGTGCTGCTGCCCGGAGACAGACCTGTAGTCCCGCAGGAGTTACGGAGAAGACGTCGGGGTTGCAGGTCTGGAGCCAAACGGAGGGAGAAAAGGAGAAAACACAAACCAGCGGTCCCAGCTATCATAATGGGAAACGTGAGGTCCTTGGGGAATAAGACGGACGAACTGACAGCGCTTGTTAAGACCCAGAGGGAATACCGTGAGTGTAGCATATTTTGCTTTAGTGAAACTTGGCTGCACTCGCACATCCCGGACAGCAGCGTTGAGTTGCCTGGTTACAGTTTGGTACGCGGAGACAGAGACTGTTCCACAAGTCGGAAGAAGAAGGGTGGCGGGCTTGCTCTTTATGTGAGTGAGAGGTGGTGCAATCCCGGACATATCAGTGTGAAGGAACATCTCTGTACCCCGGACATTGAACTGCTGGCTGTGGGAATGTGCCCGTATTATTTACCGAGGGAGTTCACATCCACCATTGTGATCGCTGTTTACATCCCCCTGTCAGCTGATGCAGCGGTAGCCTGTGACGCCATCAGCTCTGCCGCTGCGAAACTGCAGACTGAACACCCGGATGCATTCATGGTTATTACAGGAGATTTTAATCATGCCTCACTGAACAGAACTTTAAATAACTTCCACCAATATGTTGACTACCCCACCAGAGACAATAAAACGTTGGATCTCCTGTATGCTAATGTCATGGATGCATATGACGCCACAGCCCTTCCCCCCCTTGGCAGGTCAGACCACAACTTGGTCATGATGACTCCCAAGTATGTCCCTCTTGTGAGAAGGCAGCCTGTGCACATCAGGACAGTGAGGAGTCCACTGAGGCACTGCAGGACTGCTTTGAGTCAACAGACTGGGATGTGCTCTGTGAGCCACATGGGGAGGACATTGACAGAATGACTGACTGCATCACAGAGTATATCAGATTCTGTGAGGATACCGTATTACCTGCCCGGACCGTGCACTGCTTCTCTAACAACAAGCCCTGGATTACCAGTGACCTGAAGGCACTTCTGAACAAGAAGAAGAAGGCTTTCAGGTCTGGAGACAAAGAGGAGCAGAGGAGAGTGCAGCATGAACTCAGAGAGAGGCTGAGGACATGTAAGGACAACTACAGGAGGAAGCTGGAGACCAAACTCCAGCAGAACAGTGTGAGGGATGTGTGGACGGGAATGAAGCACATCACTGGGATGAAGGGAAAAGACAGGCGGACGGCTGGGAGCCTGGATAAAGCAAACCAGTTCAACCAGTTTTTTAACAGGTTTAGCTCACCTCCTGCAACCCATCCAACACCCCCAGCCCCCCACACACCCACACTGTCCCAAATGGCTCAACCTACCCACCCCACCCCCGAGCCTTCTCCTGTACAGCACCCCTCCATCTGCCCCACCTCCTCCTCCCCCTCTTCCTCCTCCTCCACTGAAGACATCTGCATCAACCCCCGCCCAACAGTAACTACAGGCCAGGTAAAGAGACAGCTGGAAAGACTACACCAGCAAAAGGCTGCAGGCCCTGACAGCATCACACCCAGGATCCTGAAGACCTGTGCCAGCCAGCTGTCTCCTGTACTGGGACATCTGTACAACCTGAGCCTGAGTCAGGAGAAAATCCCGGACAAAGAGGAGCAGAGGAGAGTGCAGCATGAACTCAGAGAGAGGCTGAGGACATGCAAGGACAACTACAGGAGGAAGCTGGAGACCAAACTCCAGCAGAACAGTGTGAGGGAATGTGTGGACGGGAATGAAGCACCATTTAGGTGTTGATGATGCTGTCATCTACCTGCTGCAACGAGCCCATATGCATCTGGATGGTGGAGGAGGCACTGTGAGGATCACATTCTTTGATTTCTCCAGTGCTTTCAACACCATTAACCTCTGCTACTGGGTGAGAAGCTGCGGGTGATGGGTGTCGACGACACAATGATCTCCTGGATCACTGACTACTTGATAGGCAGGCCACAGTTTGTCCGTCTGGGCAGTGTCCTGTCTGATGTGGTGGTCAGTAATACAGGAGCTCCACAGGGAACTGTACTTTCACCCTTCCCTATCTATCTATCTATCTATCTATCTATCTATCTATCTATCTATCTATCTATCTATCTATCTATCTATCTATCTATCTATCTATCTATCTATCTATCTATCTATCTATCTATCTATCTATCTATCTATCTATCTATCTATCTATCTATCTATCTATCTATCTATCTATCTATCTATCTATCTATCTATCTATCTATCTATCTATCTATCTATCTATCTATCTATCTATCTATCTATCTATCTATCTATCTATCTATCTATCTATCTATCTATCTATCTATCTATCTATCTATCTATCTATCTATCTATCTATCTATCTATCTATCTATCTATCTATCTATCTATCTATCTATCTATCTATCTATCTATCTATCTATCTATCTATCTATCTATCTATCTATCTATCTATCTATCTATCTATCTATCTATCTATCTATCTATCTATCTATCTATCTATCTATCTATCTATCTATCTATCTATCTATCTATCTATCTATCTATCTATCTATCTATCTATCTATCTATCTATCTATCTATCTATCTATCTATCTATCTATCTATCTATCTATCTATCTATCTATCTATCTATCTATCTATCTATCTATCTATCTATCTATCTATCTATCTATCTATCTATCTATCTATCTATCTATCTATCTATCTATCTATCTTTTTCCAGTAGTGATCCTTCTTACATCGTCACGTACAAAAAATGACGTTACCTTTTCTTTTAGTTTCGCACCAATTTCAGTGTATTTCTTCCTCTTATAGTAGCAGACATTTTCATTACCCAGGTTCTTCCATCTTCTCCTTGAAAATCCGAGTACCTCCTGTGCCAATTTCTGCAGCCTGTACTTCTTCAGGATTTTGCTGGTGATTACTGCTGCAATTAGTTGTTTGTGACTCTCTCTCTTTGATTTTTTGTACTTTGTACGCACTTCCTCAGCTACTGCTGTATGGAACAACAGGGTTCTTCTTAGGGATGTGTGCGAAGCTTCCCTGAGTATTTTGTTGACTTTGGCTCTTGGAGATGGATGAGCCATTTTTAATCGTTGAAGCCGTTTCCTGTATTTTTCTGTTTTCTGTTCTGCTCTTCTCAACTTTTCTTCGAGTTTCTTCGAGCATTAATTTTGTTCCATAACAATTTCACCTGCAGCAAAATATGCATTAGAAGCCTTTACCATTTTGTGCTTACACTAACTTACATTACTCAATAAACTTATTGTATGCTTACCTTGAAGTCCCAGGTTGAGAGTTGGAGCTAGATTCTGGATATTCTGCCCTAAATGGGATTTCTGGTGTGACTGGAGGTTCAGGGATGATTGGAGGGGTTAGTAACCCTTCAGGTAACTATCTCCTGGCTTTACTCCTCTTATGAGCCTCTCTCCTCTTTTTTGGTTGGGCTCGCTGTCCTCTCTCACTGCGGTCTTTTTGAAGCAACTTCTTTCCCGTTTCTACATCTTTTTTCCATTTCTCTCTTTCTTTGAGTAAGTACTGTTGTCTCCTTTGTACATCAGCATCACGCTTGGCTCGGTAGCGTCTCTGCTTTTCAGCAGCACTCAGTGGTGGGCCACACTGTATGAAAAACAATTTATCAAATTTAATTTAGTGTCCCCTATTATGAATTGTAACTCATTGTTTAAATACAGTTTTATTTATGTAAAGTTAATCATCCCATTGAGGTGGTTGCCACAACTATAATCCATTTGGACTACCATTAGGAAATAAAAGGAAACAATTCAGTATGTAAAATTCAGAAATGTGTTTAAAATATGTAGAGTAACTAAATTATATCTCAGATAATGTAAATTGTTTAACTGAATTACAAATAATTGTTTGCTAAAGTCTGAGTAAACTGGAGGAGGTGCAACCCTGTTAATGTAGTGCAACCCTGTTACTCTAATCACAGCAACAGGGTTGCAGGTAACAGGGTTGCAAATCCATACTATTGTTAGCTTTCTCTTAGGAGTAGAAGCTAGCTGTTTAGCTAGTTGTTACTGCTGACCAAGAGGACAAACTTACTTATGTAAATAAGTAAAGAAAAAATAACAAAATAATTGTCTTATTCTGATCATATGCATAACATGGTTGCATGAGGTAGAGTGAGACATTCAATCAAGGCTAACTATGTTAGAAAAATATGAAAAATAGAAAAGAGGACATACCTTTGCTCTACCCATTCTTTTGGAAAGATTCTGTTTGATGATGTCAAGTCCAGCGTACCATGTGATTCACTGCTTTCTTCTTCTTCTACCATGCTAAAAAGGTTATGGTAACAGGGTTGCGTGCATGTTTTGGGACACACATTCCATGAATAATAATTATTATTTGAAATACTATGTTTATTAAAACAAATGTTCCCACAGTTACAAGAGACAGCAATGAAACAAATAATTCATAAAAATTAAATTTGAATTTAATTTTAACTGTTTTATTTGAGATTCAATTTCATCATTAGGGGGGTGGTACAAGAGAAAAATGGCATTTTAGGGGGTACTCCAGACTTATTTGGTATTTTAAAACTATTTTCAAGCATTCTTTTCTCTTAGTTTTTTTAGATTTGGTCTCAGGACAAGTACATTTACTCAGAAACTGCATGTTTTAGTATTTTTTATGTGGATTATTTAAACTTTGATGGGTGGGACATTCCAGAATTGTGTCCTCCAATTCTGGAATGACCCCAGTACAAACGGTAACCATTATTCTAAATAAACAATTCTGTTCCAGAACATTAAAAATATTATATAGTAGTTTCTGGTTTCATTTTTGTTCCTAGGAAAATACCAAAAGTTTATGATTTTTGTTTTCGTTCCATGAACGGTTTGAAGCCTTGCATCCAAGTACATCCCATGCACAGCTTCTGGGTTGATGAGTGCAAATTTTCTTCCAGTATGTTCTGATAACATGCTGCATCCATCTTGCCATCAATTCTGACCAAGGTGCCTGTGTCTTCGTAGCTCACTCCCCAAAACATTAGTGATCCACCTCCGTGCTTCATCGTAGGCCTTGTTAACTCCTCCAAATGTAGTGTTTATTGTTGTGGCCATAAGTTGCATTTTGGTCTCATCACTCCCAATAACTTTGTTCCAGATGTTTTTGATTCTTGACTCTGTGCTGTTTGGCATATTGTAAGTGGGATGCTTTGCAGTAATGGCATTTTTCTTCAAGTGCCTCCTTATTGTGCATCTTAAACCAGCCACACCACTTTTTTCTGACGCGTTTGTCAGCTGAAATTATTTACCTTTTTGTTTTTTTTTTTGGTCTACCTTACCGTGGCTTGGTTTCAGAGTTTAAACATTACTGATTGGCAATCTCAATTCCTTGCATATCTTTGTATTTCCTTTCCCTGCTCACCTTCTGTCTCCTCTCACAGCATCCGTGCACATGTTCACATTGCCCTGTCTCTTACATTAGTAGGGACAATCTGGCTTTCTCCAATTCTTGGTGGGGACACCTACAGGCATCCGTGACTGCATCACAGCAGAGCAGAAACACTGCAGCAGTCACTGAGAAGATGAGAGACGTGCTGTTCTGCCAAGGTATGGCAGAGTAACGTTTTACTTTAATGAATTGTATATGGAGTTATATACAGTATGTGTATCTATAAAACATCTGTCATACACATTTACACACTGCCACCACAACAGCCAGAAGCAACTTGGGTGTAAGTGTTTTGCCCAGGGGCACATTGGCATATAGACTCAATGAGTGAGGGATCAAACCGCAACTGTCCTCTCTAGTTCCTGCTCTAGCACTGCTCTGCCACAGTCGTCCAAAGACATAACTAGACTAAATACAGCAACAAACATTGAAGTGGACATCACAGTGACTTACTTTATTTCCTGGAGACTTACTCTAACCTTAACCAACTACTGGTCTAACCCTTATATGTCTTCACCAATATTTTAAATTATAGGGATTTGCTTTTTACCCCATATAGAAGACAAGTTCCCATAATTTGACTGAGTAAACAGATTTTGGTCCCCACAACATGAATATATCGCACATATGCAACTATTTAACAAAATCCAAGGGCATTATACTTGTATTACACTTGGATTCATACACTGCTGAGATTAGTTCACTACTCCATGCAAAATGTGAATACTGGGTAGAGATACAGTAGCATTATAGTGATGCTCCACTGATAAAACAACATGAATCAAGATCCATATAGGACTCAAGGTTACCCCTCTATCATCAAGGCAAATCATTTTGGTGAGACGAGGAGTCAAATCTAGAGCCTGGCATCTGTATTCTCCCTGCATTACAGTCAATCTCTATCTCTCTTGCGTAACAATCACTGCACAGGGATGTTGTGTTAGCCTCCCTCCCTTCTTCCCTCCCCTGGTCCTCTCCTTACATTTGGCTGTCAAACATATTTGCGACACATGAGAATATGTTTGGCAGTTCCCATGGTGCAGCACTGATGTGCACACAATCACAAACAGGGTAAAGTCCATCAAAATGCTAACTGTGCCCAGCGCTTTTCCAACATTCAAAGCAGGGAGAAAGATTTGCAACAAAATATATAAAGTACTGTGCTATAGTCTCCAGATTTGTTGTTTTTATGTCTCTCAAATTATGCGTTCATTGGCATTTGGATTGGAATGATGTGAAGTTGGTCTTCCATTATTAGAAAACTGTCAATGAGTTTTACTAACACAACAGGTACATATATGATACTTAAGTCGCTGGTGGTGACTGGCTTCAGGAAGGAGACGTGGAAGGTAGGGTGGATCCTAAGGGAAGGATGGAGCTTGAGCATGTAGTGGAAATGTTCATGTCTTCCCCGGGTGAGAGAACAAGGAACAAGTTCTCTCACCCGGGGAACTTGTTCCTTGTGTTCCGATAACCCGGTCCACCTCAAACAGCCCAATGAACCGTGGTGCCAACTTCCTGTAATCCACTTATAAAGGGAGGTCCTGGGAGGAGAGACGGACCTTATCGCCAGGATGATACTTGGACGCCAGGACACGGTGACAATCAGCCAGGCATTGATTGCGCAGAGAGGACCGAGTGAGAGCCGCACTGGCAGTCTTCAATACTGCGCGGCAACGGTGCAGGTGGACCCGGAGGGAAGTAACCAAGACCTCTTCCTCCTGCAAAGAGAACAGTGGAGGCTGAAAGACCTAGCTGGCTATGAAGGGGTCATTCCGGTGGAGGAGTTGGTGAGTGCGTTATGAGCATATTCTATCCAAAAGAGATGAGTGTTCAATGAAGCAGGATGGTGGGCAGTGACACAGCAGAGGGCAGCTTCGAGATTCAGGTTGGCCCTCTCAGATTGTGTTAGTCTGTGGGTGATAACCAGAGGAGAGGCTGAGAGTTGTGCCTACCGTCTTGCAAAAGGCTTGCCAAACTTGTGAGGTGAACTGAGGTCCTCGATCAGAGACAATGTGTATGGGGATTCCGTGAAGGCAAAATACATGATTGACCAGGAGATCTCCATTGCAGAAGAAAGTTTTGGGGAGAAGGACGAAGTGCACACTCTTAGAAAAACGGTCGACGATAGTGAGAATAACTGTCAGTCCATTGGAGGGAGGAAGTCCAGTAATGAAGTCAATAGATATATGGGACCAAGGATGGCTGGGGAGAAGAAGTGGACAGAGGAGACCAGAAGGTGGACGGTGAGAGGACTTGCCTCTGGCGCAGATGGTGCAGGCAGCGACAAACTCCCAGACATTGCCAGTCATGGAGGGCCACCAGAACCTCTGCTGCAAGAATCGGATAGTCCTTGAGACCCCAGGGTGACAGGCCAGCTTCGACGAGAGCCCCCACTGGAGGACCTGGGAGCGCACGGAGGAGGGGAGGAAGAGGCGATTCAGGGGTTCGGTCCTGGGTCTCCTGCATGACCTCTCTATGTCCCAGGAAGTAGCACCAATGAAACAGGAAGTGGGTAGGATGGGTCCGTTGTCCACCCCCTGGTGGACCGGGTCATGAAGGCGGGACAGGGCATCTGGTTTGAAGTTCCAAGACCCAGGACGGTAAGAAAGGGTGAACCTGAACCTTCCCTGGTGAATTCAGTCGCTTGGCTGTGTGGAGGTATGAGAGGTGTTTATGGTCCATCCAAACAATGAAGGGGTGCTCAGCTCCCTCCAGCCAGTGCCTCCACTGCTGTAAACAGCCACACCAGCCAACAGTTCTTTGTTCCCGATGTCATAATTGAATTCTGCAGGTGACAACTTGCGTGAGAAAAGGGCGCAGGGGTGCAGTTTTAGGTCCTGGGGGTGTCTCTGGTAGAGCACAGCTCCAATGCCTGAGTCAAAGGCATCAACCAGCCTTAATGAACAGCTTGAAGAACTAAACGGACCATATGTTGAATATGGTGTTTCGCAAGTCCAGTTTAGTGAAAAAGGTTGCTTTGCACAATGGCTCAAAGGAGGGGTCAGTGAGTGGCAGAGGGTATTTATTTTTAATAGTAATGTCGTTCAGTCCATGGTAGTCTATACAGGGACAGAGTCATCTTTTTTAGCCCTGCCCCGAGAGGAGAGGATAAGGGCCTGATTAAACTTGCAGCTAGAGATTCAGAAATTTATTTCTTCATCGCCTCCTTCACGAGGTGAGAGATATTTTGTATAACTTGCTTGAGGGAAGTGTGGAGCTGGGGAGTAGATCTATGGGGCAGTCATATGGACGATGAGGAGGTAATGAAAGGGCTTCGGACTAGCTGAATACCTCACCAAGGTCATGATATGCTGGGGGAACGAGGGACAGATCTAGTGGCGTGTGAGTAGTGTGAGATGGGTGAGATACTGGCCTTGCTGAACGTAAACAGTGTGAGTGGCAAAAAGTGTTCCAACTAATCAGTCTCTAGACCAATCAAGGTGAGGGTTGTGAAGCCTTAACCAAAGGAGTCCTAACACCACAGAGGAGGAAGGTGAGGAAATTACTAAAAAAGAAATTGTGGTGGTTCCTCGAGATAGTTAAAGCTACGGGGTTGGTATGATGAGTTACAATAATAAGGGAACTGCCATCAATGACACAGATGGGCCGAGGGGGATTAACCAGAGTCAGGGGTAAGTCCAGCTGTTGAACCAAGTCTGAGTTGTTGAAAATGTTGTCTGCACCTGATTCTAAAAACACCTGAAGTGGAAGAGTGGAGCTCAGGTAGGAAAGTGTGACAGTTAACATAGTCCATTGGGAAGAGCAGGGCCGAGTTATTGTCTTACTCACCTGGGTGCTCTTCTCCCTTGGCGAGCTACCCCTGCGAGGCCTGAGTGGACATTCGCGTCGGAAATGTCCACTGCGTCCACAGTTAGAGATATCCCGATACAGCTTTTTCACTTCCGATACGATACCGATATTGCGGCCTTGAGTATTACTTATTTTGCAGTGTGGAATGTTAGAAAAGGCTTGATCAAGTGATAGCACTTGAAACAGAGAACAATAGTCAGCAACAGGGTTTGGAAAACTGACCACCATTTATTATTAGCTAATGGGTTACATACATTTTAACCTTCAACATAAGAATATTCTACAGTTGAATAAAATAAATAAAAAATAAATTAGAAGACCCTGAAAAATAACTTCGATGAATCCAATAAAAACAAATTATACTCTTAAAGTGCAAACAATTCAAGTTCACTTCAGTTCTTTTTTACTGTCAGTATATGGTGGGAACAACTGAGCATGGGGACAACATCAACAACATCAACACAATATTCCACTGTCCACAGCTCAAATTGCAATGACTGTGCCCAAAACAATGTGGTCATTGCTCTTAGTCTTCACTAAAAAAACATAGTGTAAACAAAATAAACATGTCACTCTAATAACAAGAGCAAAAAACAAATAATAATCAGTTAACTGAACTGCTGACTACCCTTACTACTCTTCCATCGCCTTTTCTTCAGTCCAAGCATGATGTGGAGATTCTTTTTTAAGAAGATATTCATTTCGGCATGCTTTGCTGTCAGCCTGCTCCTGTGCTCCTCAATGATAATTGATGCTGTGCTAAAGAGCCTCTCACTCTCAACACTTGTGCAGGGAGCACAGAGGAACTTAGCTGCTGTTGCTGCCAGGGTGGGGGAATCGAGCTTGGTTGGCTCTCCACTAATGTAAAGGATTGTTCTTACGTTCAATAGGAGCTCACGCTTTGCAAAAGTTTCGGCCAGCGTTGGTTGTTTGAAGGAGCCAGACGTTTGTTGTTTCTTCGCCTCGGTGGTCTTGCGAAAATCCTCATAATGGTTTTTGTGATGCTGCTTCAAATGCGCGATGAGGTTCGTCGTATTAAACTTCCCCGGCTCTGTACCACCACGGGAAACTTGTGCATGACAAGTTTTGCAATCAGCTGCAACGTCTTTTTCCGACTCTATGGAAAATACTGCCACACGGCCAACATCACTTCTCCTTGCTACTTTGTTAGCAGTAGCACACACTGCTGTTGTTGTGATCACGTGGGCTCTGCATGCATCCAATATGCAGAGCCCAGGTGATCGCAACAGGTGCTGCTGGATAGAAGTGATGGAGCGGAAAGGAATAGACTGCTTGTATGGGAGCATTTATATCGGAGATTTTAGATGTAGTCCGATATAATCCGATACTCGTTTTTTGGCTGATATCGGACTGATATCCGATATCAATATCGGATCAGGACACCCCAATCCACAGTAGATACATAGTCCCAGTCTGTGTCTCCTCTGGTTATCCCGAGTTGCATGGGCTCAGCAATGGGTAAGGAGGTGATGGAAGAAGCGGCAGCAGCAGAGGTAGTATCCAGGGACGGAGAGTCTGAAGTGGAAGAAGTATAAGCAACAGCAGATCTGGGTTGTACAGGCTGGGGGAGACCTGACTCAACCCTCTAACTTCCCTGTGTCTCTCTCTGATGCGATTGTCTACTTTGATGGCTAAACAGATAAGAGCCTCAAAGGACTCTTGTTCGTCTCTGCTCATTCTTTAGCTCACCATTTAGCCCCCTGTAAAAGACTGTCTTAAGAGCTGGCTCATTCCAGCCACACTCTGCAGCTAAAATACAGAGGTCAATGGAGTAGTTGGCTGCAGATTTTTTTGCCTTGAATGAGAGTCAGAAGCCAATTGGCAGTCCTAGCCCCTCTAAAAGGTGTATCAAATACTCAAGTAATTTCCGAGAAAAAGGAATCTTATGAATCAAAATGTGGAATTTGATTCCCAGAGAGCATTCACCCATTGAGCAGCCTTCCCCCTAACTAAATTATAAACGTAGGCTATGCGGGAGATATCAGAGGAGAATGAGCGTGGTTGTTGATCAAAGACGAACTTACATTGTCTAAGGAAGCATGAGCAGGAACCAACCTCCCCCCAGTAACACTCCGGAGTGGGTCATGTTAGAGGTGAGTGTTTGGATTGTGTCCATATTGTCTCCAAGTACTTGATTGTGGTGAGATATGCCGGCTGCTTGTGCAGCTACCGCTTGGCGAAGGGCTTCGGTTTTATTGGTCAGCGCATACTATCGTGGTTTGTACAAAAATCAACCAAGGGAAAAAGGGACCAAAAAAAAACGGAAATGGAGTAAAAAAGGAATAACAAGGTTTCACTCACTTACTCATTTTCTACCACTTTATCCAGTGGGGGGGGGGGGTGCTGGTGCCTAACTCCAGCTGGAATAACAAGGTTTATTTACAAAAATCTTTTACTCAAATAACCAGTCCAAAAGGCTAAACAAAAAATGCTGAGGCTGGCTGGCTGGCTGGCTGGCAAGGTGAAGCTCAGGAATCAGCAGATATGGACGTGACTGGGAAGACACGCTGACACCAGGCGGCAGGAAACCAGGGTTTAAGAAGGGGAACAGCTGATTGGGAAATCTGAAACAGCTGCACTGATGGAGTCACCACCTCACCTTTCAACCAGCCTTCTGAAACAAAAACACAACACTTTTCCAGGAAGCAGAGCAACATATACAAAATAAAACAGGAAGTAACTTAAACAAGGGGAAACCCAGACTAGATGGGAGACATGACATAATATACATCTGGCTGAGTTACAGTACAAAATCTGAAGACTAAATAACTTGACAAATTTAATTAAAACTAATACAAAACAACTACTACTAATTCTACAACTATTGCCAAAAATATGAACAGTATGAAAAATATTGAGAGTAAATGTGAGCGGTTTTGTTTTTGTTTGTTGTTCTTTGTTTGGTGACATAACCGGCAAGTGACGTAACCAGTGAGGTGGGTAGACTGGACCGTCTCATTTTGCCTCGCCTGAATTCCAGTCCTTCTAAACGCATGGCCAACATAGTCATGTCCTCCGTCAGCTGCACACTTCGGAGGATCCAGTCCCATAAATGGGACAGGACTATTGCTTCCGGCGTTACCTTGATTGTGGTCACAGTTCAGTCACTCTGTTCCACTCAGCAGTTTTCCATTTTCTTCACCTCTGCTTCATTTAGCCTGCCAGCCACTCCCACCTCATCAGGCAACTCAGCTCACCTGAGAACACACCTGCTCTTCATCCCCTCCAATTAGCCCAGTATATATTATTAAGCTCCACACTCACTCCTTTGCCAGATTTTTCTTTTCCATGTGAAACTTTCAAGCACTATTCTGCCTGACTCCTTCCTGCTAAACTATTTTATTCTTCTGTTCCTGGCCATGTATCCTGTTTTTGCCCTCCTGGTTCCTAGTCATTGTACCACAGCAGAGGATCTGTTCATTGAGCCTGTGTATTGATTGCCAGCCAGTGATTTTCTGAATAAATGCATTAACTCATCATCAATTCTGTGGTTTTGGAGTTCTCATATACATATACACACACACACACACACACACACTCTATATATGCAAGAATGCGTCCTGTGAGGTATACACTGAAAGCCACTGAGTAAGGAACTGCAAGGGGGGAAAATGCAAGTGTGTCTTTTGTCATTCTTTAACTTGATCTTTTCTCCTGCGTCGAAGCCTTTCCAATTAACAGGCTATTTGTATCTTCTTATTGGCGACTTGGCAGGTGCCTGAAGTCTGTTCATTTCCTCCCGAGAGCTGTGGCCATGCTCTCCCTGATGCCTCCATTGATTATAGAGGCTGATTGGATGGGGCCATGGGGGAGCCCACGCTCTAAACAGCAAAGCATTTGTTTTTAACCCTAATTTAAAACATATATTAAATGTAGAATTTCCACATTTTTGAATATGAATATGAATGCAGTCTTCTACATATTCAAATACATTATACCTTGTTTGAACATCCATTCATTCAAATATCAGATATTAAATATAATAAAAACAGGAAGCTACTGCCACCAACACTCCTGTTGTCCGTGACTGATCTCCTTCCTTGGATTCATCTTCACTGGATTCATTCATCCTTTTTAATGTCCTTTTTTTCTCCCCTCCCTTTTATCTTGTTTTTACCCCTCCATTGACTCTTCCCCATCACTCATGCTATAATTATCAGCCACATTAATAGCAGGTGTGTATTTGTAATGATTCTGCTCTGTTTGGTAACATGGATGAGCTCATCGTTATTATCACCCAGTGAAAAATGGCAGATTCAGGTCAGATACTGGAACATGGTGCTTCTGCATATACATACTGTACCATGTTGGATTACAAATTTATAAAATGTTTAAATCTAGTTTCCAACATAAGAGTATCTAAACTAAAAAGTAATGTACATTGGGTTTTACATTTTGAGGTAAAGATGATGACATCAAGTCTGGCAGCCCACGTGACATTAACATTAACCTTTTGTCTTATGCACTTCCTGATGAAAAGCTCCGGCTGTTTGTTGGGTGAAGAAAACTTCTTGTTGTTTTCCTCCAAAAGATTTCTTGCAGAAAACTGAATGGATTCAGGCAAAAGACTCGAAGGAAGCCAGTTGGTGAAAGATCCGTTTATTCAGGCAAATGAACAAACAACATCAATACACAATGTGTCGACGGTCCTCAAATAAAAATAACAACTGGAGAGTTTTACTAAGCAAAACTCTGAATTCTATGAAATGGAAATAGTAGTTATATTTCCATTTGGGGGAGTGGTTTCTCAGTCTGAGTGTTACCTGTCAGAGTATGTCAGGGAGGTGTAACCAATAGGAGAAGGTCTGTAGGTGTGGGAGGAACCTGTGAAGGTTTGAAGATGGGTGAAAGGACAAAGGATGTATATTCCACATAGCTGAGTGCAGCCAGTGAGCAGCAGGGGTCGTCTGGAAGGAGGTTTGAAGTGTGAAAAGAGCAGAAAGGCTTTTAAAGTGTACATTCGTTAACACTCAATGCTGATGGGTGTTCAGATCCTGGCAGACATCCTGGCACCAAAAGTATTGAGAACCTAACCTAAATCTAACACTGTCCACCGGGCAGGGTCAGAAGTTAAATGTGAATGCTAGTCTTAAAGCCAGGCTGTGCCATTGATCTCTATGACAATGTGAAGGTCTGGGCGATACTGTCAGGCTGATTGGATTAGCACATATGATTCAACTACACTGTTATGCTGATGAGATCAGGGCTGGGGAAATTCCGTTAGCGGGCTGATTCCTGTACTGCATTTGCATGCTTTGTTTAGATTGTCTCCACCTCTATCATGAAAAGTATAAAACTCACCAGTGCTGAGCTATAGTCAGGCTTGGATGACTACCATACCATACTATTGTACTGAAATAGCAGAGGAAAGAGGATATTTGTGATTTGAGGTGCAAATAGCTGTTTATACTGCTTCCTCTATTGATTTTGATTAATACCTATTTATAAATATAGAACATTCGAATGCTGTGCTCAATTTAGTTTTTGGGGTGGATTATATTACAATGTAGTGTTTCTGTAAACACTGTAATTTCTGTACAGTGTAACATTACTGGCTTTTTCCTTTACAGCCTTCTGTAGCCCCTACTAATATTTTGAATAGGTAAACCAGCCACTCTATACCTGTAGCTTACTACAGATATAAATCTTTAGTAAAAGGCTGGAAATAAATTCTGCAAATTTATTTAGTAAACCTCCAAACAAATCTCCTGTGGCGCCATCTCTGGGTCATGACCTAGTGTTTGGGAATGGCTGCTTCAAATAAGATGGTTTACTTAAACATTTTTAGCCTTTCTGATGCTATCTTGCAGTTAAATGTGTTAATTTGATCCTATGGAAAAAGATTGCTCCCTCACGATTTTCAAAAGACCTCTCAGTCACTGGTGCCGGCCTTACCTTTCGATTTCAACTTAAAACATAAACATATTGGCTATATATATATTTTTCATGCACCATGAATGAACTCAAAGCTTGCCCATCTATGTGAAGTAAACTGAAACTTTGAATTTCCATATTTAATGTTCACTGAGGTCCATAAGGGGGAAACAGAGTGCATTTCCTTTTTGACTACAGATCATCATATAGAGATTTATATAGATTTTCAAATTAATACTTAGTTGAATACATTCTTAAAATATATTTTGTTAATTTGGTAAGATCATTTAAAGCTTATTTTTTTTAGGTATACAGTTGCAATCAATATTGTTCAACCACAACCAATTTTAGGTTTATTGGCAAAATATAAATTTAAAATTTTAAATTCAGGTGTTTGCAATAAACTAATTGCACAAGAACAGTTTAAAACTAATATTACAAGGATTTCACACAAAATCCTACATTAAATTTCAAATTTTTTTAATCCCCTGAATAGAATTCTTCATAAGCATTTTTATGATTTGCACACATTTGCAAATTTGCAAGTCACATTTGCAAATCATAAAAATGTTGCCTGGGACTTCCGGTGCGGTGCTACAACAAGATGGACACATAATAATGAGCTCCCACAAGTCGGTTTGGATAAAGTACCTCCTATCAATATAAATAGCGCTGATATCATTTCAATTCAAGTATGGACGGAGGGAGAAACCTAAGGAGTCCAATGATGAACAAAAAGATGAGTGATATCCAACAAAACCCAGAAGCGACCGAGTCTACCGAGCAGTAGGAAAACGAGGACAACAGAGAAACTGTGCTAGGTGAAGCTAGCATGGACCAGAACGCTCTGCTTCAAGCTCTGATAATTCTTCATACAGAGTTAAAAGACTTAAACAAGGAATGAGACAGGACCTGGACAAGTCAAGAAAGTGTTATGTTCACGTCTGGCTTGAGCTGCCTCTCCCTTTATTCTTTATTTCTTGTTTGTTTTTGTTTAGTATTTGTGTTCCTGGGGAAGGGTTGTGTTCTTTTCTTTTCAGAAGGCTGGCTGGCAGGTGAGGCAGGAGGACCAATCACCACAGCTGTCCCTGATCTGCTCATCAACTCCTCCCTACTTAAACTGCGACTTCCTGCTTCCTGGCCTCAGCATGTTCCCTTTCAGTACATGGGTAATCTGCATTGAATCAACCGCCACTCTCTGCTTCTAGAACCATTTGCCGGTGTTTTTAGTTTGCTTTTTCTAACCGTGTTTTTTGTCTCCCTTTTTTTCCCTCTAGTTTTGGTTCCCTGAGTCCCCGCTTTTGTTTAAGCCCACGTTTTGTTTAAGTCCCGTGTTCAGCGGGCACACAGAGCATTGATCCCAAAGCCAGCTGCTGCCTCTTCCCCAAAACCAAAATTGTTTCACATTAAAGAGTTGGTCCTGAGGAAAGCGTGGCAACAGAAGATTGAGATTAACGACAAAAAGACTTTATTTTGATAATAACTATGCGACAGATGTCATGGAGAGGCGCAAGGCATATGGACCGATCAAAGCAGCTTGTTCTTTGGTTATATTTTTTATGTTCAGGGTTGGATTGCCGCACAAACTCATGAGAAATGATATAATATAATACTAAAATACTGTCACTGAATATTAATGGTCTAAATAATCCTGTGAAACGGAAGATAATGATGAAATTAACTTTCTACAAGAAACTCACCTGATACATGGAGGAAGTTACATCCTTCTAAAAGAGACTACACTCACTATTCACCCCCTAACAACAGCTATGCTAGAATTGATTACTTCTTTATGAATAAGAATTATTGTATATAGGGTAAAGAAGTGTGAAATTCAAGAAGCAGATGTATCTGATCACTGTGCGGTTCATCTTGAAGTAAATTTGGAAAGGCAGGAGAAAAATACATTATGGAGGCTAAACGTGGGAATATTAAATAACATGTCAAGTGTGGAGGAACTAAAGAAAGACCTCATAACCTATCAGAATGAAAATGACAATGGAGAGGTTACCCCTGTTATTTTATGGGACACTCTTAAAGCAGTTATAAGGGGAAAACTGGTTGCTAAGACAAATAAAAAAAACAGAGAGGAGGTCTGCAAAAAGGAAAAGGAGAAGCTATTTATAACTGAACAGCAACACAAAACTACATTGCCTCATTGCTTCCAAAAATTAAGAAAATTAGGGATAATATAGATAAAATACTAACCTCAGAAATTGAAAAGAAGACTACATTTCTGAAACAATCCTATTATGAAGTTGGACCAAGGGGGACCAAATTACTGGCAAAATGATTAAAAAAAAACAGCAAACAAACAAGTGGATCGGACAATTCACAAGATAAGGGATATAAGTACGAATCAAATAATTCATGACCCCAAAAAGATTGAAACTCAGTTTATGAACTATTATAGAGACTTATACAGCCAGCCTCCCTCTGCTGACATTGGCCAAATTAAAGCTTTCCTTGAGAAACTGGACTTACCATCAACTGGAAAAAAAACAAAATGATCTTCTGACCTCACCCATCACAAAAGCAGAGATTGAGAAAGCAATAAATAAACTAAAAACAAACAAATCTGGCAGTGACGGTCTACCATCCAAGTGGTATAAAACATTTAATGTACAGCTTATACCTCTCCTCGAAAAATCATTCAATTATACACTTGAATATGGTGAAATGCCCCCTTCCTGGAAAGAAGCGGTAATAACAGTGATCCCCAAGAAAAACAACAGTGAGACAGATTATATTCAGATTATAGACCTATATCACCACTCAATGTTGATTATAAATTATATACCTCAATTATCGCCAAAAGATATGAATACCTTATCAGTGACATTATCGATGAAGACCAGACAGGCTTTATTAAGGAACGTCAAGCCCAAGATAACATAAGGAGAACTTTACATATTATTAACTATATTCTAAAAAAGAAAAAATGTGCAGCCTTAATAAGCCTTGATGCAGAAAAGGCTTTTGATAGCGTAAATTGGACTTTTCCAAATCAGGTACTTGAAAAATTCAGACTTAACGACAAAGCTGTCAGATGTATTAAAACGCTTTACCAAAACCCGACGCAAGGATAAAAATAAACGGCAGTTTGACTGAGAGCATAACTTTAGGACGATCCACTAGACAGGGCTGCTGTCTCTCTCCAACCTTGTTCGTAATCTTCATAGAGCCCCTGGCACAAGCAATCAGGCAAAATGGAGATCTTAAAGGAATAGAGGTTGGGGAAGAGGAACATATCACTGGGCTTTTTGCTGATGATGTGATCGTTTTTTTAGAGGATCCAGACACATGCATTCCCATACTAATCAACCAATTAGAGATGTTTGGCTTTTGTTCCAGATACAAGCTTAACTTGACCAAAACACAGATCCTAACATTCAACTATCCAAAATCATACAACAAAAATATAATCTGAATTGGAGAGCAACAAAGATGAAATATCTCGGGGTCACTTTAACACAAAACACTGATGATTTATATGAAGCTAATTTCGTCAAACTAGATAAGGAAATTAAGAGCGATTTGGACAAGTGGGATATATTTCCATTAGACATTGGAATTCACAAATAGAGACCATAAAAATGAGTGTTCTACCCCGACTTCTTTACCTGTTTCAATCATTACCCATTGAGATACCCGAAAAACAATTCCGACTGTGGGACAAAATCATTTCAAGGTTTATATGGAATGGTCACTGACAGAGAATCAAATTAAAGAATGGAAAGGATAACGGGGGTCTGGCATTGCCAAACCTTAAGGGATATTTTCATGCTGCACAAAGTAGACGTGTAATCTGTTGGTGTGACAAAGATTATGTAGCCAAATGGAAGAACTTAGAAAAATTGGTTCAAGGAAGAGAAGAGTGTTATTGGAGACAGGGAAGAAGAAATGAGTGTAATTAAACAGGTAAATACAGTCACTCATTTTACGCTAAAATTATGGTTTAATCTGGTACGAAGATATAAACTAGAGAGAGCTCAGACTGCTTCGGTGGATAGCTTATGACAAGAGTTTTATCCCTGGCTCTCTTGACCAAAGATTTAAGCAATGGATTCCTAATGGATTAACAACAATATGTACAGCAATTAAAAATGGGAATTTCATGAGCTTCCAGGAGATTAAACAAAAATATGATTTTAAGTAACCAAGACCATTTCAGATATTTACAGATAAGGACCTTTTTTAATAAAGAAATATAACACAGTGTAAATCTGGACAAAAATTCAATAAAATAAGGTCTCAAGAGGATCAATGCCACCGGAAGTGGGAAAATGGACTGAATACGTAAAAAAAGACAGGACAAGGACCATCACATTGACAAAAAAAGGACCAAACTGTAGAAACATGGTAATCCAACAGGTTCTACTTTATGTTCTTTTTCAGATTTTTTTTCTTTTTTTTTTCTTTGTTCACCCCCCGCCCCCCTTGTATAATGTTTATTCACTGCTAAAGGAAAAACAATAAAAAGAAAGCGTCAAAAAATGTTGCCTCAAGGGCTTCAGTAGTTGTATCAGGCGTGCTTAAGATAGATCATGTCATGGTGTCATGTCTGGCCTGGGTTTCCTCCTTGCCCTAATTGTGATCTCTGCTTTTATTTTTTTGTGTGTGTTCACCCCACTTCCTGGGAGAATTGCTCTGCTCTTTGCCTGTAGGAGGTTGGCTGATGGGTGGGGTGGAGCCTTCAATCTACACAGCTGTTTCCCATTTCCTCATCAAGCACCGTCTACTTATACTGTGGTTACCTGCCTTCTGGTGTCAGTGCGTCTTTTCCAGTTCAACCGGTAACCCGTGTCATGTCGATTAGCCTGTAGCTCTGATTAGCTTTTTCCCGTGGGTTCTCAGCATAAGTGCTCGTTTTTGTTCTTTTTTCCAGATCTTCCTGAGCTCCGCCTTGCCAGTCGGCCAGCCTCAGCCCTTTTTAGTTTCCCCCCTTAGACTGGTGTTTTTTCGTTATCATTTTGTAAATAAAACCTGTGATCCCTGTTCTACAGCTCCGTTTTCGCCCAGACCTTTTTTCCTTTTTTCACGATTTCTCTGAAATCATGACAGATCACCTCAAATACCTGGATTGTTCACAGTGACGTTTGATTGTATGTTAGAAATATGGCTAAGTTAAGAGAGTTGTCCACAAAGTTCAGAAAAGAGATCATTTCCTTACACAAACAAGAAAAAGGATACAAAAAAGACAGCAGAGGCACTGAATGTTCCTAGAGATACAGTTAGAAGCATAGTTTGCATGTTTAAAGTTGAAGATACAGAGGTAGGTTTTGGGATCCTGTTCTGTGGAGCGATGAAACAAAATTGGAACTGTTCAGGCTCATGGATCAGCGGTATAATGGAGGAGGAAGAATGAAGCATACACAGAAAAGAACACCCTGTCTACAGTTAAGCTTGGTTTCAGTCGAGTATCAGAAAATCCTGGGAGAAAATATCATGCCGTCTGTGAGGAAGCTGAAGCTTAGGCATCATTGGATCTTCAAACGGGACAATGATCCCAAGAATACTTGAAAGTCGACCAAGGCTTGGTTTCAGAAAAAGTCCTGGAAAATACTAGAGTGGCCACCACAGTCACCAGACTTGAACTTCTGAAAATCTTGTGTGGGATTTGAAAAAGGCGGTTGCAGCAAGCAAACACGTGTATATTATTGAAGTGGAGACTCTACAGTGTTTTACTGTTTTGTGTATCTTTTAGTATTTTTCAGTAGTTTATTTATCTCTAATGTACCGCACTTTGCTTCAGTTGTTGTTTTTAAAGTGCTTTATAAATAAAGTTGGATTGGATTGGAATATGATATTGCCTTAATAATAATTAATAATTTTTTAAAAGTGCTTTATAAATATAAAATTTAGCTGGGAAAATTAGCAGATTCATTATATCCTGTTCATTGTTGGAGAAATTTTGGATTATTTTCAGATTAACAATGAATAAGATTATTTTCTCACTTTCAAATAGTTGTTTTATATGAATATTTTTCTTAAAACCTTGTTTCATGAACAATGGTTTATTTCTTCAGGTGATATCGGCATAATTGCATATAATTAAAATCAACATAATAGGACTTAAAAAAAAAGTTGCCACAGGAAGTGTTATGTTAAACTGTATCGTCCGTATTCAAATAAAATGCTATTCTATTACTTGTGAGCAATGTCAATTATCTGACCAGTACATGGTACTATTTCATAATTTATGTGACACAAAGACAAATATGTATGCACATCCATTACATGGGCCGTGTAAGTTAGCCTCAGTGTTGTCTTCAGCAGAGAACAGAGGTTCTCTCTTGCTCCCTCCCTCTTTTGCTGGAGGAGTTGAGCAGTTCTTCAGTTGTTCATGCCTGGACTTGGTCCAGTGCACAGCTCCATTTGTAGCATCAACTGTCTGAACGCACAGGTTGTTAACAGCTCCAGGCCAATGAGCTCAGCACAGAGCAGTGGGGACGTGAGCAGGGAAGCAGTAGGCCCACTGGCTCTGCCGGGCCAGCCTTAATGGTCATCATGGCAGACAGGTCAGACACTGGTTGGTTGGAAACAGGGACTGTGTGTGTGTGTGTGCGTGCATGTGCGTGTGTGTGTGTGTGAGCGAGAGGCGAAGGTGACAAGACTGAAACACAGAGACAAGGTCAATGTAAAAATAAAAAAGTAATGTTAAGATTCTTGTTCTTTTAAATGTTGAATTCTCTAAGCAAAATTCAGAAATATTATAACATTGTCTCTTTGAAAGGACAGTTCAGATTTTTTAATGTGGTTGTTGACACTCTTTACAAAAGTTTCACATAATTAAGTTCAAGACCACTTTGTTCACCACTTTCTCACCATTAGACAACCTATTCTGAAATGGAAGTGGAGTTGGTGGTGCTTTAAGTGGCCATTCCCTGCAAGAGAGAAAGTCTGTGATTTTTACATCACACCATATAGTTGTTGATAAATGTGTTATTTTTCTGACTTCTTTAAGTGTTTGAAATTGCTTGTCCAAAAATACTTATGTTTCACAGATTTTCTCTTTGGACTTTGGTATGAGAGCATGACCGACAAACGTATGTTTCCAGTCAGAGGAAAACAAGATTGTCGAATGTGAAATACGGCAGCTCCCAAACACCTAAACTGTCATCTTAAAATTACCATTCATTCCCGTTAGCAAGAGGATTAAAAACAACAAACACCATAATGGCATCAAAAAGGAGTTATCCAGAAAACTGATGAGGAAAAACGGGCAAAGGATAAAGGTAAGTTATTTGTTGCTGATGTGGGCTAGAGAGGTGGAGGTGAAACAGCTTTTTTTTTTTTTTTCAAGTTTATTTGTCCTGTTAGCCAGCTAGCTAACATCAGATAAATGTTAGCTGCTGGCTAATATTTGTTCGTCATGAACTCAGCTTTTTTTGTTTGTTTTATGAAAGTTGGTCATGTCCTGCCATGGGAATGACTGATTCTAACAGGGAAGGAGGGCATGTTGTTGTAGTCAGTTGTCTCTCACATATTTGACACTTAAATTAATGTTATTTTAGCCTTACTTAATTATTAATTTAATGATTAATTTACTAAGCTTAGTGTGCATTTTATAGGCCCTTAATTAGAAGTGTGCTACTGTTTTATAATTCAAAGAAATATTTTATTAGGCATGGTGTTGACTATTTTAGACTACTGTGGCACTGGATCATTTATCTTAGTTTTATTACTTTAACTAGTACAGTGTGTAAATGCAAAAAACTCTTAAAAGTGACATTTTTGTATTTGGGACACTGCAAACATAGTGTTTAATATAAAAACAAATTATTTAGTATTACTGCAACATTACTGTAATAATAAAATGGGAATATGCACTCATGATCTATTTGTATTATTAGATGTTATGCTGATAAGTGTGAGACTAAGGTAATTAAGCATTTTTTTAAGTTTTGGTTTGTTTTTATTGTTGCACTTGTTGGTTTGTTGGATTTTCTTGTTTAAAGTAAACATTTTAGATTGTGTCATCTTAGTACACTATCTAAAGGGTTAGGAATCTCTTCATCACAGTTTGACAAACTAGAGGCCCCCAAACAGCATCTTGCCTAGGGCCCCCACGAAGCTAGAAACGGCCCTGATCCTAAAGAAGCTATAAAACACACAAGCCAGCATAGAAGGACTGATAGGATTCCAATGCTTATTAACTATTTTACATGCTTTTACTCTGATGCATAAGAATTCTCTGGAGTAGAATGAGCAAAATTATATCAGAAAGTTGGAAGTTGTAATACTGCAGGTCTGCAACAATGTCCACTTTGAAAGTTTTCTTGTGAAGAGCCCCCAGGGGAATTATAAGGATTTAAGCTCCAAACTTAAATGTCTGTTTTTGATATTTATAGATTAATGTTACATCATAAATAAGTTTTTACTTACTATGAACTATGTACCATTCAACCTTTTTCATTTTGAAATGATGTGAAACATAATCAGAAATCTAATAAAAAATAATAATTTTGAGGTCATATCACCCACCCCTACTAAAAAGTTTTTTTTCCTACACCGTTTTTCCACTCATGTGGCCCCCAGGTCATTTAAGTTAGAGACCACAATTCTAGAGTGAGGTCATATGTCAGAGGATATGCGATGTCATGGAGCTGCTCGAGACTCGAGAGAGGGAGAGAAATGCAGACTCATCCCCATGGCTGAATTCCGAATGTACTGAATGCACATAGCACTCGATTGGATGGAAATCACTCTACTCCTGTAAGATGAGTCATCGTAAGTAAATATACTACTAGCATTTGGTGCAAGCCCTGTTAAAGACCCCATTACCCCATTGATCTTGCTTACCTCTGGTATTTTGTGAAGTTAGTCTAAAGGTCACTTATCCTGTACTAATTCACCCATTTAGAATGTCAAATGAGGTTGAATAAACAAATGAACTATTTTGATTAAAATTCTTTCACTATTATTTTGATATGTGGCTCTTTTCAGCGCTTTCAAAACCCACAATCATTTGGGAACTCTGACATGCCTGAAAGGTGAAATTGCATTGTCTGTTCCAGCTTGCAACCAGGTCACAATCTATCAGCTATTAAATATGTCTGACAAGTGAGTTTCAGCAGTCCATCTGCATAGAAAAATATTATTTACTGAACACACTTTTGTGAGATATTTTGCATGATTCTTTCCTATTCCTTTTCTACCTGTTTCAGTCGCAATAAAGCCTACCGACCCTGTGTCACCACCAGAGGGATTGGAATGAAAACAGTATATAAAAATGAAAGTAAAAAGAGAGGGAAAAAAAAGGGTCTTTCTGCATGGAGTTTGCATGTTCTCCCCGTGTGTGTGGGTTTTCTTTGGGTTCTCTGGCTTCCTCCCAGTCAACAAACACGCAGATTTAGGGATTAGGCAAATTGGACACTCTAAATTGACCGTAGGTGTGAATGTGAGAGTGAATGGTTGCCTGTCTCTATGTGGCCCTGCGATAGACTGGCGACCTGTTCAGGGTGTGACCCTCCTCTCGCCCCATGTCAACTGGACTTAGGTACCAGCGCCCCCTGACCCTCATGTGGAGGATAAAGTGGTAGAAATGAGTGAGTGAATAATAAGAGAGAGAGACAAAGAAAAGGATGCTGAGATGCTGTTTACAGTCTTCAGGCTAGATCCAGCAGATATTGAACAAACATTAAAAATGAAATAGAAATTCAATTTTGGAAAGAGATCTGCAGCCACAACAGCCTGGAGAGACCGAAAGCATGTTGAATCAACTTGAATTAAACTGACAGAACAAAAACATACCGGACATATGCAAAACTGCACACATACTCAAGCATCCTTTTCTCACAATATTCAGCAATATAGAAACAATAAATCATTCTAGGAAGAGGTAAAAAACATAAAAGATTTTTTAAAATCAAACTTTGCTGCATCAGTAAATCTTTTGTTTTGGGCTTCTATTTAGACAAACTTCAATAAAAGTCAACAAATATCTCCAGACCTAAGTTTGCTGTACACATAGCGCTGTTATCAAACTAGAAAGGTTAACAGTAGGATAATGATATTTCATAATTCCACAAAGCTACAGTACTCAAGATTACTGGAAAAATAGTTAATTAACGTGTAACTATTTGTACACATGTGCAAATAATACAAATACTACATGCAGAGTCAAGATGGAGTGAGATAAAAATGCATAAAATGTTCAACCTCAATTCTTAAAGAAAAAAAATGAGGAGTCATAGCCAACATTTGATCGCTGAGGAAGGGTGAGACATAGATCTGTTAACAAAGACAAACTGTGTGACCCACTTAGAACTGAGCTCCAAATGCTATAGTTTCTTCTTGTTCTGCACTTCCTGGACTTCAAAGTTGCTCTCTCATAACTTCTGTTCAACGGCACTTACAAGACACTCTGTTAACTTCAGTATTTCTTTCTGCAACATATTCACACTCCTCCAAAACCAGATAGAAACAAGTATGGTGTGTTTGCACTTTCTGCAGGGGTTTTCAGCCATCAGTGCGATGCTTTGATTTCACAGTAAGCACACTTTTTTTTTGCTTAAAAGAAAGCTTTGATGCTGAAATCAGGCATAAAGTCACAAGTACCAGCAGTTACACAGACAGCAAGAACAATCATACATTTGTAAAATCAAGTAATTAGCAAGGAAATGGAAGTGGGACAATAGCTGCCTTCTTGGCCTTGGAGATGGTGGCAAGTATCCAGGTGGGGCGAACAGCCACGGCAAACTCAAATAAATTGAGTCCTATTTAAAGACTGGTAACATGGGTGCCGAGGTGTTGCCACTTTATTGTGGAGACTAGCGATGAAGCAGGAGACAATGCAGGGGGAAGAAAGTGAAAGATATAAAATGGAACGACTCCCAGGGGCATGGAAATCATATTTGCAGGGAACAACAGAAATGTAAAAGGGATTGTTGGAGAAATATAACCATCCATTAGCTGTGGAGGAAGTGGTTGCTGACAACAAGGAAACCATTTTCTGTCTTTCTTTAGTGGAATAAACCGTTGGTGCGTGTTGGTGGTGTGTGCAGGGTGTCACAGAAAAGTCACAAAATGAACAGGAGATCTTGTTAGTCTAAGGATCATAAACAGTTGCTGCTCGGTGCACAGTGAAAGTGGTAACAGTTACAGGCAGGCAGTTTATTTCTGCAGAAAATGACTGAGTGTGTGTTTGACCGGTTTGTTCCTAACTGATGCAACCTGACACTGTAATAAAACAGTCACTTAGCTGGAAGATAAGTTTAGAACAAAAGAAACAGTATTACTGTACAGTATATTAAATATGCTGAACTCATTAAATTTTACCAACACTGTCTATCAAAAATTATTCTCCCATTAGGGATGGGAAGGTTTAAGAAATATATTACGTTATAAAATTACCATGATTTATGTTTTCAGCCAATTTATTAATAATTTAAATTCTAATTTACAGCATGCCAACCCTGTTTATGTTTTGACGCAGCTCATAATGCTTCGACACCTGAGGTATTAGGTACCTCAGTGCAGCTCACTGTGTTTGAAAAGTGTTTGTCAAACACAGTGAGCTGCAGCAACAGCCCAGAAGTCGTGAAAAGGACTGAACTTCGAAAAATAGTGTCTGAAATGTGTTTGAAAACTGTAGATGGCTGTTACGTCCCTGGCCTAGGGGAAACCAGGGGGGTGGTAACATGTGTGTCTTCCAACTCCTCTCTCCAAAGAAAGCCAAAAGTCAAGTCAAAGTATACCAGTTTATTGACTTCGAAGAAGAGAAATGCCAAAATAATAAACAAAACTTCTGTAATGAACCTAATCTTACCTACTATAAAGAAAATAGCAAAATAAATGACAGAAAAACTTACCTAAGCTCCTAACTTAAAACAGGAGTAAAGAAAGGTGAAACAAAAATGGCTTCTCTCTCCTACAACTGTTACCATGTAACATTAAATTTAGACAAAAGAGTATTACCTATTTTACAACAGTCAACAGTCACTCTCTAAAGAGCAGCAACAAAGTTAACAACATGAATTCCACTTACCTAACACATATAACTTACCTAACTTATAACAAGAAACAACTAGAAATATTACCAACATCAGATTCCATCTACTAGAAATGGGTTTCTTTAGAGAGAATGAGCAAGAAGCCCTGAGTGTAGTCAGAGAAAGGTTTATATAGTCCAGGCCCCCATCACTTCATCCACTCACGATGAGCCAAGTCCTCTTCAAATGAACCAGTCATAGTGTGCCACCTGGTTATTGACATCCACCTGGGAGATTGACAGTCACCCAGACACACCCACACCACACTCACACGCCCACACACATGCCCACACCATACTCACACACCCACACCACACTCACAAAAGAGGAGAGAATTACATATGATGGCAAAGCATGTGACCTAGGGTCATAACAATGGCTGAAATCTGAAAGGAATTTAAAAATTATGTCAATGTATATTTTGTACTGGACAGGTAAGCAATTGTACTTCCTCATTTCCATGGAAGAACAATTATGAATCTGAGAGAGCTTAACAAGTTTTTTTGATCCCTGGGATGCAGAATGTTGACTCTGCCGACAGGCAATTCTCCAAGGTGACTGGTTTGCCACAATCCAGTATATATTGTATACACACATTTCCAGGTTCCAATATTGGAAGGACACAGAAAGACTGTGCCACTAAAGGTGAAGTGAAGGTAGCATCTGTGCCTATTTATAATAATTTGTGATATAACTTGCAACCGACACATTCACAACATATATGAACACAGTCCTGGGATCCTGTTGGGAAGGTCTTTGAAACCAAAAAAAGAGAGGAAAGCAAGCACCTAGACTCAGAGGAATAGTGCCGCAACCAGGTGGCTGGACTCCTGCAGCACTTAGAGCTCGTAGGCCTGTGTCTGAACAGGGGAAAGAGAAGGCTCCAGCCCTTACAGTCTGCAGAGTTACTGGCCATGTTTCCCTGATACATGGGAGACAGGCTACCCTCAGGGCTTGTTTGTCCCAGTTCCTTCTGAGGGCCAGAGTGTTGGAGTGCAGGCAGGTCTCCATTGTGTGAAATAGCCTGCCGACTTGGCACGAGAAAAGGCAGTGGTGCCAGTGTTGCGTTGCCAGGTGGTGCCATCCGATTCCTCCCTGACAGGCTGAGAAGCCTTGCACGGGGGCAGGGGTATCAGCGGCCAGCGGCGCAGACGCTGGTTGGCTCAGCACATCAATCTGTGGGGGCATCTACCTCACTTGGGTGCATTTGCCACCCATGCAAAGAGATTACCATGTGCTGGTGAGAACAGACAGCACATTATAGGCAGCATATGTAAAAAGCACACAGTGATTAATGCGTTAAAATGAGTCACTGCAAACCAAAAAAAGACACATTCTTACAAAGGAGGAATGGACTGACCACAAGGGAGCGTCTCTTGACGCTCAGTTTGAGAACTTTCATTGGCTCTGTTTGAGAACTATTGGTTGCTTGAAAGACTGTCCAACATATCTCTTTAGCCTTAATAAAGGAAACACAACACTGAATTGTCTTATATTATTCATTGATATCTCTGACTATATGTAACAATACCTATACAATATAATTATAATTAGAATATACACTTAGCCATTTCAGTGGCACATTTCAAAGTCTTCCAAATATTTTGTCCACCCCATTAACATACATAAGAGGGTCACCTCTCAGTATAATGCAGAGCAATACACCAACAACACCACACACTATTGTTATGAGTGGTGTTTTTGTCCATGTTTATTTCCTCCTCTCCTTTGTGTTTGAAATTGAGTTGAAAAGATTAGAAGCAGACACCACTATTAGGATAAAGCAAGTAGAACTACAGGCCCAGACTTAAACCTTAAGACATCCTGGGGACATTTTGTGTGATTCAGTTATTTTTTCCTCAAGCCATTTGGTTGAGTTGAATATAGCTCACATTTACCAGAGGCTATTCATTTTGGAAACAATTAGAATTGTCATCTTAGTTCCTTAAATTAGCCTAAAATGGCTAAACTGTCATACCTGCGCTCCACCCCAGCCACTGATTACTGATCACCTGGCACTGAGCGCAGCTGCGGTTGATTAGGACTTCAGCTTATAAGCCAGCTCCACAGCTGTCTCAGTGCCAGATCGTCTCTTTCCAGTGGGACTCTCCTGACCGCACCACTTCTCTCTCCAGTGGTTGTTTCTTTCCTGAGTTTGCTATCATCGTCAAGTCAAGCCCAGTTTCTGTTGCCTACGTCACCTTGGTTTTCATCGCTCTCTGGATTCCATCTCTGCCGTCTAGCCAACGGGCAGCTACTTCCTGGTTTCCTGTCGCGCATCTCCGCCGCCCTCCAGCCTTCTTCAGGGAACTCACAGCACGCCACACTCACCGGCCACACAGATCATCGCTCCTCAGCTCACCTCCTCCTCCTATGGACTCCCTTACCTGCACCTGCCCCTCCTGCTCTCCTCCAGTCCCGGACAAACACTCACAGACTGGTAACCCACACTACACTACACATCCTCACAGTCACTACTGACTTCCAGTCCCTTTCTGCTCTGACTGTGAGTGCCCCCCTCTGTCCTTTGCTTCCTCTATTAGTATTATTTCAGTTATTATTATTATTATTATTATTATTATTATTATTATTATTACTATTGTTCTCTTATAATAAACTCTGTTCAAACGTTTTTGGTCTCATCGGGCCTGCTTCTGGGTCCAGCCTTGAATTATACGTGACATAAACTATGTGAAAACATACATTTGTTCCTAGTTGCAAACAATGTCAGCTTCCCAAAAACTGCTGTAAAATATTATTAAATATATTACATATATAAATATTTTAACAAGTGAATCTTTCAAAACTGCTTCAGTCTGAAATATACATATCAAATATTAGACTTTTGGGATTTTAACCCTTTAAAGGCCAGTATGTTTACACAACTCCACTGTGTTTTATTGAAAATTTCTAAACATTTTTTGCAGCCACAAAAACAAGATGACATTAAATTTCTATTTTTATAATTTTTTATTTGTATTTTATTTATAAATGTATTTCTCTCACTCTCTTTGTTTCTATATATATGGATATATACCGTATATGTGATACTGGAGTAATAGAAGATGATGTTGGTGTGTGATGTACTGTATCTCAGTCTGAAAAACAAACACGGACAATTTTCCTTAAATGTTACTAACCTGGAATATGATTTACAAATACAACTTGTCTCTTCCTTGAACACTGGATAGAATTTGTACAGAAATAAAACATTATTTCTATAACAATAGTTTAACATGTAAGTCAACTAAACCAACCACTCTGTAATTATTAATTATTCATAGCAGATAAATTGGGACATGGGATATTAGAACTAACATAGGTTTGACAGGTCAAATGAGCCTGGTTAAGCTTCTTAACTGTTCTCTTTAATCCACAAATATTAACTAAATTATATGAAGAATGTGTTCAAATTACTTCGTAAGTCCCTGTCAATATTAAATGAAGTATACTATAATTATATATTATATTATAAACATCCTTCAAAAGAGGACAAATGTTGGTCGCATTAACATTATTAACATATTATTGTTATTAGTATCATATACAATATTGCTTTATTATCTTTCCTCAAGATCATTATTAAAGTTTTTTGCACCAGCGTCAAACAATGGTAGTGTACCCACTCCAAATCCCAATAATGGAAACTGTAAGTTCAGAACTACCACTTTTAACTCATTATACTGTATATATTTTACACTTCCTTGTGACATGATATGACCCACTTTTTCTCTTGAAACTCAAACTGCTCTCAAACTGATGCCAGAGAGAGCAGAAACCTTAGAAATTGAAAAGACATTTCTTGAATGAAAGACAAAACAAAACAGCCCAGTAGTTCCTGTATGAGAGCAGAGAGGAAACTCAGTCTACTCCAGAAGAGCACTTTAATCGAGAGTTTAAAGTGGACAAAGCCCTTTGGCAGCTTGAATGAAGCTTGAATTTTACAAACTTGAAGATGTTTATCATTATGTTTAGTTTTGTTGTTGTTTGTTAAGAGGTACTGTGCAGGCAGTCAAGTGGAGGCAGAGGCTTGTATAGGAACTCAGTTGCAAACCAGGTTTTTCTTTTTTCCTCTCTCTATGAAAACCTCAGCATTGCCCTTTGTCTGCTGTTAATTCTCCCAGTCACTGTTGCCTCTGGGGAGAGAAGCTTCTCAGCTTTAAAACCAAACAAAACCTACCTCAGGTCAACAGTGTCTCAAGAGAGACAGAGTGCAATGTGTGAAGGTCTTTGGATCTGGAGGACATCCTAACAGCATTTACAAAAGGCAAGGCCCATAAGCAGTATTGGTAGAAGCAGTGCTCAAATAGTGTTGATGGGCATAGACTTCATAGTTAGAAATGTTAAAATTCACCACTTTGTGTATTTTTGAAGTTAATATTTTTATTGCCCTGTATATTTATATTGTGCCAACTTTTTACATTGCACTTGTCATTGTAGGCTGTTTTTGTTAGTAGAGCACAATTTCCCTTTTTTGTTGTTGTTTTGTTGTTTAAAGTTATTTAATTATTTATTTGTATTTATTTATCTGTTCTCAATACATAGCGAATGAAGGGGTCTCAGATCTGGTGAAAATTATTATGTATATGTAATTTTCTCCAAGGGGAGAGTTGTAGAAAGCTCAGACAACCACCTGTTTACACTTGGACTTTTAGTATTTCTCCATGAGAGTGCTATTATTGTCTTTGCCATTAACACACTTAGTCCAATTCAATCCAACTTTATTTATAGAGCACTTTAAAAACAACAACAGCTGAGGCAAAGTGCTGTACATTAGAGAAGAATAAGATAAACTACTGAAACATACTAAAAGATAGACAAAACGTAAAACACTGTTGATTGTACATATGTACACATATATACAGTACATCTGTGCAGCAGATGAAATGGGCTATATACACATACATATGCACAGACATGCATAAGAAACATACATACCTTCATACACACTGCATACATATGCATAATATATATATACACACTCACACATACTCTCTCTCTCACTCACACACACCTATGTACAGTGCATCCGGAAAGTATTCACAGCGCTTCACTTTTTCCACATTGTGTTATGTTACAGCCTTATTCCAAAATGGATTACTGGGTTGAAAGCCAAAGAGTAAAAATGGGTCTTAAGATGCTTTTTAAAAACAGACAGAGAAGGGGCCTGTCTAATATGTAAAGGAAGATTGTTCCACAATCTAGGTGGAAAAAGCTCTGTCCCCTCTGAGCTTCTGTTTAGACTTAGGTATCTGTAGGAGCAGCTGATCAGCTGACCTCAAAGACCGGACAGGAGTATAAGGATGAAGCAGCTCTGCGAGGTATGGCGGGGCAAGACCATTTAAGGATTTAAAAGCAAATAGAAGGATTTTAAAATGAACTCTAAAGTGCACAGGCAGCCAGTGAAGTGAGGCTAAAATGGGAGTTATGTGTTCCCTCTTTTGCGTTCCAGTTAAAAGACAAGCAGCAGCATTTTGAACAGTCTGAAGACGTGACTCGCCTGGATTACTGCAACAACGCAGTAATCCAGGCGTAATGAAGGCATGGATTACTGACTCAAAGTGCTGTTTTGAGAGAATATGTTTAACCTTCGATAACTTTCTTAAGTGAAAGAAGCTGGACTTCACTACAGCACCAATTTGACGCTCCAACTTAAAGTCACTTAGGTCTACAAACATTTGCTGATATTTCTTAATCTTCACGTTATCTGGACATAGACCCAATAAAAACAACTGTCTCCAGCCAGTCTCCTCGCTTTTCGTTCCTTATTATTTGGCTAAGTAGTTCGTGCCTTTTTGTGTTTTTTTTGTAAATAAATTGTTAATTCTTCCTTTTTAACCATCCGGCTTCCGCTCCTTACTTGGGTCCATACATGTCCACAGTAAAAACATAACATTTGAATCTGTAAAATATTTTGAATACATAGTTTTATTTCTTGCCAGAATTTTTATATTTCTGTACATTGCCAAATACAATGGGAAATATGCCTTTTTCCTTCTTACATTTAATACAAACATCAGGTATAGCACTGTTATGTCTGTTTAGTTTTTCTGGAGTGATATACGTTCGCATCAACCAGTTGTATTGTAGTAATTTCAAGTGAGTGTTCGTAGTTCTTGACTGTGCTTTACAGCATGCCTCCTCCCATTTTTCTGTTGGGATTGCCTTTTATAGATCCTCTCTCCATGCCTCCAGCCGTCCTGTAGACGTTTCTGTACTTCCGTCCACTGGGCATCTGTAAATTTTGGATATTGAACCCCTAACTAAACAGTTCACATTCATTAATTTTTCTATGTTAGACCTAAAGTTCTCACATTTGTTATTCGGTTTGCCCGGTTTTGGCAACAAAATAATTAGTGCTTCCCTTAAAGATGTTGGAAGGATTCCATTGAGAGAAGATTCCTTAAGCATTTCTAATAATACTGGCATCAGTCTATGCTTGAACATGGGTATCCCATCTGGCCCAGGGGTTTTACCTCCTTTAATACTGTCAATAGCCATAGATAGTTCCACTAAAGTTATATCTTTCTCTAGTTCTTCCTTAATTACTATCTTGGGGATGTGGATGCTGTCCAGGAATTTATTCATTTCAAATGTATTGGGACCTATTTCTGAGCTATAAATCTTTTTGTAAAATTTTTTGAAGTTTTTATTTATTTCAAGTCTTTCATTTTGAAGTTGTTTGATGCGCCATGCCAGCACTCTGTCAGGCTTTCCTCCTTGATCATAAAATGTCTGTTTAAGCCATAATAGGCTTGATAAAGCTCTTGTTGTAGATATTTCATTAAATTGCTTTCTCAATAGGAGTAATCTTTGGTGGGCATCTTGAGAACCTGACTGGTGATATTTGTTTTCTAATTTCTTAATTTCTACTTCTAATGATTTTGTCTTCCTGTAGGTTTCTTTGGCTTTGGAGCTAGTAATGTTAATTATGTGTCCCCTAATAAAGGCCTTAAACGCTTCCCATCTAATACTCCCTGAAGTTTCTATTGTATTTGTTTCAAAATAGTAATTAATCTGTTCATCCAAGAAGGTGACAAATCCAGTATCTGCCAACCATGTTTGTTTTAAATCTCCATTTGGGAATATCACTAGACAAATATGGATCGTAATGGACTAAGGAGTGTGGGGCATGCTGTGACAAAAGTATGGCGTCATTGTAAACCTCCTTTATTTTACATTTTAGTAGTGTTGAAACCAGAAAGAAATCTATGCGAGAATACGATGGGAACACAGCGCACAGTGGAGAAGTGCCAAGCATTTGCTGTGTGTTTGTACACAGGTGTTTATGAGACAGGTCACCGCGAGATGCAGTTATACTTTTCTTTCTGTGAAAGCAGGTCACATCTAACATCACTTTCACTGTCCTCTTCGGTCATTCAGATCTTTGCTAACCTCCCCTCGGTCTCGTGAAGCACCAATTACACAATGTGTTTATTTACACAAGACATGAAGCCTCATTTAGGAAAGCTGTGTTTGTTGTTTTAGTAGTTGGCATCTGGAATGTTGTGTTATATTAGATTTAAACATCTATTACTCTGTCCTTTACATCTGCTTCAATTGTTTCCCATTGAAAGTGAGCCTGAATAAACCCTGAATGGAGCCCTCATTTGCCTTTAATCTGTGTACAGTTTCAACAGCAACCATGGAAGAAAATTGCTGCAATCAGTCACCCAACTGAGTCTAACCAAAGCACAAATCAAATTTAAGATCTTAAAAATTTGAAAAATAGCCTGAATGGCTATAGCTGCATCAGGGATTTGTGATTCATCATTACAGTTGTGATTGTCATGACTGTCACTGAACAAATCTTCCTCCTCACCAAAACTGCTGAGACTGTCTCAGCAGCAGTCATTAATCTGTCATCTTCACTGTCATTGATGTCAATGTCAGTGTCACTGTGAAGATCAGTATTATCATAATTCGCTGATGGTATCGCATGCCATGTCTTCACACTGTGCCCCAAGATAGTCAGTAGAATCAACCACACTGGGATCAACATGGATGTTAGTTGGTGTTTGGAGCTTGTGAAGAATATTCTGGACATATATATAATATTCTCCATTTGGTAACTGAACTCACAGCTCCAAATTGTTCCATGTTTAACACAGGAACTGAGGTCAAAATCTAGAAAGCATGAAGCCACATTTTAGCACAAACTTAAAAGCGAAAGCAAAAGCAGATATGTAAAAATATTATGACCTGCAATTGTTATCAAATAAATTTGCAAATAAAAAGATTTAGATCAGGTTTTGTGTTAAAGCATCACTTAAAAAGATGACAGATTTGACTGTGATGGACTTTGATTTCAGTTACAGGAAAAGATTCTTAATATACTGTATCTTACATTAAACACTGTGGCTGACTGTTAAACTTCATATAATGTGATTAGAGGTGAAATAAGTTTCTGGGGAAGTGGCAGGGGAAATGCTGTAAACTGGCAGAAGATCGAAGTGAGGGAAAAAAAAATCCTTTGTTAACACTTGCCTGAGTCACCCACAATTAATAGCAGTAAGCAAAAGGTTCTAATAACCCTGTCATAATAATAATGGAAATGTCATTAGCAGTAGACATGGATGCTTTGCTATTTTGTCTTTTCAATCCAATGAAACAAAATTCAAAAGTTCAGTTAGGTAATCATGCAATCAGTGGTACATGACTGAGCAATGTGCTTGTGGAAATGTTGTTAAAAGAAAGTCACAAGGATAAACCCAGGACAACATGGTATTCCTGTGGAGAAGGGAAAACAGCCAGACAGATCGTCAGACAGACAGATTGATCAATCACAGACATACAAACACACACCACAGAAGAAGGGATTTTATATAACCTTAGCAGTATGTACTTTATGCACGGGCTTAGCTATATGGAAACTATAACCTCACTGGCAGTTTTACAGAATGTCAGGCACATTAATAATCACAACAACCACTATTTAATGTTACTATCGAAATCAGCAAATAAATCTATATCATCTGTCCCATCACATCTGATGTCGGGTCAAAGGCGGTTGGCATTTAATTAACACAGCTGAAACTGTGATGCAAACTAACACCTCACATCTCTCTCAGCCCACCACAGACAGCCTCGGCATCAGATAGTGAGTATATATTTGGCTTCTCTCATCTCATGAAATTCACTGCATTCACAGTGTGGCATGTTGCATGCTATACAACATGGAGGGACAGCAGCAGAGTGCACGGGAGAGGAGAGACCACCTGGCTGCACCGCTCTGTCCTTACATGTTTCATGTTTATATATATGTTTTTGGCCACAAAAACATACATTTACTCAATAATATTAAAGATACTTAAAATCACTCATGCACAGAGAAGCTCTGTACTCCTGGTTGGATCTGATAGAGGGTTAATCAAACATATTCACATCTTTGATTTTGTGTAATCCAGAATTACATGCCAAAATGATCATAATTCACTTGGGTAAGACAAGTTAATTTCACATGCAAATGCTAGTGACATGGGTCAGACCACAAGCTTGGCAATGCTTCCTTTACGCACAGGTGCTTCTGATGCTCAGAGAGCTTTTGGCCCTTCCTCTTACATCATTGAACCGTTTTTTACACTGGGCAATGGTTCACAGTATGTCAGGGCAAATCTGATTAACAATAGTGGTGACCTCATTTTGGCTCCTTTTGCATCATCAGCCTGTGGAGGTCTGTTCGCATGATCTTACTGTATATTCGGCCACTGCAAGCTTAGACCTCCCGGACCAGAACATCAGTTTTCCTCCATCTGATGCTGGTGTCTCCTTCGTCCATGGCAAAATGAAACTTGCACTACACTTCGTCTGTGATGCATTTAAAGGTAAGGTGAGGAGCTCATTTGATTAGTGAAGATTTTGCCTGGCTGTGTTAAACCCAGTCACACCGTCTCTCCTTCTCTTTGCTGCTTGCGGTGGTAGGAGGGATGGAGGCGGGACAGAGGAGTACCTGCGCCAGGTTGCGCCTGCTGTGCTGTGCACAAAACTTGCAAAATGCACCTGGACACACCCTGTTGGCCCTGCGCTGCCCTGTGAGTCACTACCTCACACAACCACACTTCAGAAACTCTTAAACATTAATCTAAGTAGCCCCAACACAATGGGCCAGATAACTAGTTATCAGTCAGTTAAGGAGAGGCACAAATTAGAAATGTGGACATGAGGGATGCTCCACCTTATTTACATCAAAGGGGCCATAATGAACATGAAAGGAAGAATCAGTTGCATACAGGACACAGCTCAAAAGAGAACTTCCTAATCATTTGCATGTTTTTTTTTCTCTCTTTTTCAATGTGTAATCAGCGGGCACTTGAACTGTGCATAAATCACAGAAAATTAAGGCACCATGTGATATGTTTCCCTAAGTGAAAAGGTTTTACTACATCTATCAAGGTGGTTATGGTTTTATCTGTGAGCAGCATAACTCAAAAAGTAAAGTACAGATTTAGATTTCCTGCAGAAATATACAGTGGGTGAGTGTGTGTGTGTGTGCGTGTGAGTGAGTGAGTGAGTGAGTGAGTGAGTGAGTGAGTGAGTGAGTGAGTGAGTGAGTGAGTGAGAGAGAGAGAGAGAGAGAGAGAGAGAGTACATGTCTGTGTGTACAGACCAAATGTCCGAATCAGGTAGGAATACACTACAAATCAAGATGCCAGTTGTCAAAGAAACTACAACAAGATGGTGGAGTCAAAGATGGCCACTTCCTGACAAAACACATGTGTGGGTCCCAACCCAGTCTGATTTAAGATGTTAAATGCTTTATGGCATTTTCTAACTTCTTTATTGTAGAGCCATACTCCTGTAATCAAAGGCACGTTGTATATCATATTTCATGTTCAACAAATTGTGATTACACAAATATGATTTAAACATCCCCTATCAATAGTTTTCAGTCTACAGGATTTTGGTATTAAATATGACAGTTTTTTAACCTTTTTTTCCCATTGTGCAGCAATTATTGTCACTAAATCCATAATGAGACTTTAGCTAAATCCTAAGGAATATGCAGGGCTCAATATGACCTTATCCCACAGATAAAAATTTATTTGATTGAAGGCTGGAGGGTGGAAGAGGCACATTCTCTTGTAAAATCCAACTCCATTTCAAGGATCATATTTTGGACATTTCTGCAAACCACAGTTATGATTTTCTGAACCAAAATAACATAACAAAGTTACACAAGGGCTGTAATGAGACGATTGTCCATAGTTTACATTCAGTTAGCTGAAAATTAATCAAACATTAGCTTTCAATACTCGTGAACAATTATGCTTTATGCAAATATGTTAATAATTAATGCTCCATTTCCAAACAATGACAATTTTTTTGTTTTGTTTTTGAATAACTCAAAAGGAATTGCATGCTTGGAAAATTATGCTTAAAGCGTAACATGGCTTACTCAAGCCAAACAAAAACAACAGATGGACATGCTGACCTGAATGTAACATGACACAATAATACTATCTCGTCACTGCCCTAACTAGTTCCTCGTTAGTAATGCATCTGTTACCAAAAGGCTGCAGCAGTAGCAAGGATTTCATTATTAGACTACACGTTAGTTTACAGACGTTACCAGGGTCACTGGATCACTGGACACTGTGAAACCTGTATTACTTTCACTAGCTCTCATTCCAGCTGACATAGGACGAAAGTCCATTGCAAGGCAAAAACAGACAGAAACAACCATTCACTCTCACATTCACTAACCCATTCAATTTAGATGGTCCACCTAACCTCTACATGTTATTGGGCTGTGGGGGAGCACATTTGCAACCATCTCGCTGTGAGGCAGTGCTAGCCCATTACATTGCAGTGTGACCCACAAAATAATTTCTGATGTTGAAACATAATTTAAACTAAATGTTTTTTTTCCTCCCTCCAAAAGACTGAAGGCAGTCTGAAGAAAGCAGACCATTGTTAAATTTGAAAGGCAATATGTGGACAAAACTGTTATAGAAAAGTACTGTTTGAATTTTTGAATCATAAGATAGCTTTGATAGATAGATACATAGTTACAGAAAGTATTAAGTGTGTCAGGGTCCGGTTTCCTGTCTTTTATTTTGTCATCATCTTTTACTTCCTGTCAGACTGTGCTTGCTTTCAGGAGACTTGACTTGTCAGCTGGGCGGAGCCTCTGACTACACACCTGCAGCTCATCTCCTAAATACCCTCTTCCCTTTTTATACCCTGGTTTTGGCAACAGCAGGTGTACAGTACCGCGGTAACTCGCATGATCACTCCTAGTCAATCTCTTAAGTTTGTTGTGGGTTTTTTTTTACTTCAATCCCTTGATTTTTTTCTCCTTTTTTCTAGTTGAGCTACCGGAGGACGCAGCCCGGCAAGCCAGCTCATGTCTCCTTGCCTTTTGTTACTCCCCTGGCTTGATTTTTTGTTTTCCTTTTTGTAAATAAATTCTGTAAATATCTTTTATCTTGTGACCGGACAATCCGCTATTTTTGGGTTCATACTTACTTTAGTTAATATCATCACAAAGTGATCATGTAATCCTGAGCTCATAATGTATGTGTGCTACATTCCTGAATAAATGGTAAAGTTAGTTAAGAATGTTTATTGCCATTATACAACGGAAGTGGCACAACAAAATTTTGAGGGCAGATGGAGAGTTGACCAGAGCTGCTGTGACTGAGCTCGCAGCCACACAATGGACCTAACCTGACCGAACATACATGTTTTTGCCACAGACATGGGGAGAATATGAAAACACAGAAAGGTCCTGGAGTGTTTCTTATTTCATGGAACCAAGTTTTATACACCTATTGATTATGAAAATCATAATTATCAAACTTATGTTAATCATGTGTCATTAAAATTAATGGAGTTAAAAGGAATATTTTTGTAAAATCTCACTTTGAAAAAAGGTCTCTGACTGACTCTGTGAGTCTGAGTCTGTGATGTGAAGAGTGTTAGTCAAAGACATATAATGAAACATGTAATGGAACATTTTTTCCCTAAATTAAGATTGTAGTGGATGGTGAACTGAGATAAATCTCTCTAACCCTGGCATTGGGATACACAACTTAAAATAGGTCAAGAGGAAATGGTGCTTTTCCACTATACAGTTCTAGCATGTCAAACCTTTTAACCCAAGTACCACCTGAGAAAATATTGAGGTCTTGAAGTAACACTATTATCGCCAATGCTAAAAAACTGTTGTGTAAATAGACAGAAGGCAGATTTATTACCAATAAGATAATTTGCTCTCTCATAATTCTCCTTTTCCTCACATGTACTTCGACACTGGTTTTTGTTCCACTTCAATCACATACCTTACCCTGGTATATACAGTAGAACAGTGTTATGATTTTCCACCAAGTACCACCAGAGGAAGCTCATACCACAGTTTGAGAACCATGGGCTTAGGGCATTTAATACACAGTACACAGAGATGGCACTTCTCTAACAACCCGTCTCTTTATAGTACTAGCAGAGATTTAATACTCTAAAGTTAAACACAGTACAATTGCTTTTTCCTCATCACTTCTAGGTTTTATTATGAAGCTATTAATTACAGGGTCCTTAGGCAGACAGTGCAATTGAGACAATTTATTATTTGCACTAAATTAAAGCAAACTGTCAAAAGCATGAACATTGGACTGTATTGTGCTGCTAATGAGCCCCTCTTGTGTTTTCTCTTTAATTTTTAAATAAAAGTAATCAAAGAAAGTGGTGATCACTGATACTGATACACGCACCGGCAATTTTGTTTCAGGCTGATATTTAAGACAATGTTGGTTATTTTCTATTATCTGTGTTGCAGTCCCTGCTCTACTAGAGCTCTGTTATGTTTTGTTTTTTTTGTTCTCTTTTCAGTTTAACCATTGCCTGGGGTTTAGGAATGAATTAGATTTTCATTTCAAAAGCTAATCTTTCCCTGTTACAGCTCTTTAGAATGTCTGTTTTGTCACACGAGAGAGACATGTTAAAATAAGGCTTTCAGCAGTTTATTCACTTTATTTCACTTTAACCATGAATATAAGAATTAATTGAAATTACAAATCTATGTAATGGACACTGGACACGGTTGTGTTGCAGTATGGATACATTGTGCCTGATCTGGACACTGTTGCATCTCACGTACAACCACTTCTGCACGGCTGGACAGCTGGAGTTGCGAGACGGTTTTCTTGCAGTACTTCTCACATGGAAATACACTGTATATGTTGTAAGCACAACAAACAGAGCAGTACCAACTGAAGAAATAGGAGCATGTTATGATGTACAGTAGTTATGTGGTGTCATTGTGGGATGTTTTATTTTGAAAAGTAAACCAGATGTTTTATTTCATACTTTCTCTCTTCATTCATGCTGAATTCTGCTGAATTTACTGTATGTGGCTCTGCTGCAGCATCTGCCAGTAGAAATGCTGTATATCCATTCTGATCTTTCGCAAGTGAGTGAACCTGACTTGCAGCCGTTATGCAAATGTTCGCAATCAGTGTATATTGTTACGTGAGAGTCTCACGAGGAATCGTGGCAGCAGGTAGAGGACAAGAGTTATATTTAATTGTAGTCAACAGAGAAAAGGAAAGGGAAACAAAACCAAACAAAACAGAATAAAGAGAATACAATTTAACTCTTCAACTTAGTGTGCCTAGGCCTAGGTCTTAGACAGTCAGAATAGCGTTGGTAAGATCTTACAGTTGTACTCGTAGGCCCTTGGTCTTGATTCAATGAACGGAATGAGTATCTGTGAGTGAGTGAGTATCTGTGAGTGAGTGAATGAGTGTCTCCAGTCCAGAGATGGCGATGGAGGTGAATCCAGTGCGTGGCGCTCCTTCAGGGAAGTCCTCAACAGGAGTGCAGTTGTGCTCCTTCAGGGAAACAGTGTCTTCAGGGAAGTCCTCAGCAGTGCTGGAGGGAAAACTGTTAGTGAGCGGTGAGTCCTAACAGCCCTGAAGTGTGAGTGTCCCTCTGGGGTGACCTGAGCCAGGAGCGGAGGGAGGACAGCTGAAACCACAGTCAAGTCTCAGTGACATGTCGGTGAAGTTTCTGATGGTGAATCATATCAAGTGTCTCTCCTCTGTTCGTCAGTTGGGCAACACGGTGGTACATTAACTCTGGACGCTTTCCTCCTTTCAAGCTGAGTTGAGTGTCTTTCATCCAATAGACATCATTGATAGTTACATGAAAGTCAGGTTAAAGTTCTTAGCCATTCAAAGTGATACAGAAATTAAAGTGATACATGTGATCATCTTAGTCATTCAAAGTGATATAGAAATCCATCACAATATTGACACATTAACTAGAATGGATACGGATCAGCTCTGATGCCAGATCGAAGGCGCAATGCAACCAGTCTGAAACTAGTGTAAACTGGGGGTTATTCAGGTTTAGTAATCACCAAACTCAGAGATCTATTTTCCCCTCAGGAACATTATGTCATAGCTGTGAGCTTGATATATAATGTTATACTGTCTGCACAAGTGGAAACTTTGGTGGCACCAGAAACAGCATAAGAAAGTTTTGAATTATGGCTTTATATCTCTTGTGGACATTCTGATCAGAGGTTCATGCATAACATTAGGGTTGGAGTGTGCTTGAAAAAAATAAATTCTTATGATCATGTTGTGAGACCAAAGCAGTCATAGCTGCTCTGAATAGCTGCACCAGATGGGAAGCCAACTATTGCTTCCCTCAAAGACGTTTGCAGTGTAAACACAAAATATTTGATGGAAAAGACTGTGTAGAGGAGAGAAACCATGAGGTAGAAGTTCAAATTCAGCACATGAATGTGGAATACAGCATGTTGTGTTTCACACTGAGCAAAATGAGCAAAGTTTTAAAGTTGATTTAAAGAGAAAAGTTCATGGTGTCACCCTCAAAAGAGGAGTGTGAATGAACTGATGAACTCACAAGTCATTTGATTTCAAGTTACATTATTAGATGCTTGTGTTGGTCAATGGGAACTTTATTTGGTGATGATGTAAATGAAAAGATAAAATAGAGTCTGAAGAGATCAAGGCCCCTTAAACCCTGAATGACCATGGACTTTGATGACAAGTGCCTGAGTGTGAGAGGATGCAAAGGCTCAAAATGATATAAGCAAATTGTGGCTTAATTTGGTGAGTTTGAGAAATTTTGTTTTAGCTGTTCACTTTCTGCTAACTTATCACAAAATGATGATCTATGTGAGGAATGTGACTGGCTAGAACACCAACACACCCTACTCTTGGGATAAATTATCCTGGTTGGTCAATCAGGTTTTGAATGTGCATCCTAAATTCCTAATAAAACTTATCACTTAATTCAATTCCAAGTCAATTCAATTTCAATTTTATTTGTATCACAACATACGTTATCTCAAGGCACTTTACATAGTAAGGCCAAAACCTTTACGATATTACAGAGAGAAAAAGAAACCCAACCTTTTAACAGGAATAAATCTCTGACAGAACCAGACTCAAAGATGTGCGGTCATCTGCCTCGACCGGTTGGAGTGAGAGGAAAATGGGGGACAGAGGAGAGGTGGGGGACAGAAAGGGGGGAGAGAAAGAAAAAGAGGGAGGTGAGGGAGAGACAGAAGAGAGAGACCAGGAGCAAATATACAACAGTTGTATCAAGTTTACAATTAGTTATGTCAAATTTATAGAACTGTCTAAGTAATGTCTAAGTCCACCTGAAGTTAACAGTTATGACTTTACTCCCACTTTCATTGATAATCCTGTTGATAATGCAGCAGCTTCACTGCGTACTACATTAGATAGTGTTGCCCCTCTGAAAAAGAAAATGATGAATCAGAGGAGAGAAGCACCATGTTTAACTCCCATACTCGCTCTCTTAAACAGGCTTTACGTAGATTAGAAAGAAAATGGCGTTCCACTAATCGAGAAGAATCTCATGTAGCCTGGAAAGATGGTCTTGTAGCTTATAAAAAGCCCTTCATAAAGCTAGAGCAGCCTATTATTCTTCTTTAATTGAAGAAAACAAGAACAATCCAAAGTTTGTGTTCAGCACTGTAGCCAGGCTGACACAGAGTCACTGCTCTACTGAGCCGTCTATTCCCTTAACACTGAGAAGTGACCACTTCATGAATTTCTTTGAGAATAAAATAACATCAATAAGAGAAAAAATTGACCACCTCCTCTCTCCTAGTGGTAATGAGACAAGTTCTAGCACAATAACCTTTGAAGCACCAGATATACAGTTACACAGTTTCTCCCCTATAGATCTCCCAGATTTAACATCACTAGTATCCTCATCAAAACCATCAACCTGTCAGTTAGATCCCATATTAATTAATTAATCCATATTCTAATAATCCATATTCTAATATTAATTAACTAATCCATATTAAATCAAACTAATCTTTCCTTATTGACTGGATATGTACCCCAACTGGAATGATTTGGAGTCTAAGAGGATGTGGGTGCATGTGAACAAAGGTTTATTTACAAAATATGAACTAAAGGAAGGCCAGACACAGGAACGTGGGCTTAGCAAAAAGGGGAAAGAACAAAAGGCACTGAGCTGGCAAGGCAGGACGAAAACTAGAGAAAAAGGGAGAAAAACGCGGTTCTTGAAAAAAGCTACCCTCGACCCAGATGTTTTAACCAATTATCGCCCAATATCAAATCTTTCTAAAATACTAGAAGTAGTGAGTGCAAGTGTAAGAATAGTGCAAGTGAGTCGAATGGCACGGCGTGATGCGACTCACTTGAGTAAAACAGTCTGCTGTATTGCAAAATCCAAAATGAAGAATATGGCTTAGAGAACTGCAACTGCGGCTTGCAGTTACAGCAGTAACCACTCAGATGACATTATTTCTGTGGGCTGAATGTGGCACTAATCGCCTGCTTTTTTCGTCTGCTCCACAACACCATCACCGGTGAACTATTTTCTTATTTTGAACCGAGAACGGCGAAATTCATGGCCACCGACGATAAAGCAAAGTCCAGCTGTAGTTGAATTTGTTCAGGTTCATGCCACACAGGAAAAGCGTCAAATTGCTGAGAATTGATCTGCTCATGTCTGACTGTTCAAAAAAGCTGCAACAGCACTGTAAAAAAACAGTAGTTCCATATACTTGGTTTGGCTTAGTGAATTCAACTCAAGTAAACCGAGTTGGGTTTCTTTTCCGACCCTAAAGTACAAGTAACTTGTGTAAAACAAGTGTTCATAACAAGCTGTTAAAAACTGAATTAGGTTAACTCTGAATTTCCTATTAAATCTGATGTTAGTATTTACAGTGCAGGTACTGCCCTCTGCTGGTTTCAGTCATACTTGTCTGATAGATTCCAGTTTGTATATGTTAATGTCCAAACCCAATCTGCCCACGATTTGGTTTTGCTCTGCAGAATATTCTGGCAATGAAGCTACTGTGGCCAACTACAGAATATTGCTCAAATAGCTCCTAGAAAACTAGTGTTGGTTCGGTGACCAATGATTTGTTCAAAAGAAAGAATCGTTTAGGTAGAGAAACTGAACTGAATGACTTACTGAAACAATTTGTTCATCTCACAGTTCAACTGAGCTCTGCTGTGACTCGAGTGAGATAGCAGCCAGTGGCAGCGGGTGGGGTGAAAGTGATTCGTTCACTCACTGCAGAGTCAAACACATTGAATGAATCACTCACTCAGCGACGGAGCCTCCGTGCGTCCCAGCTAATGCAGTCAGCGTAAGACGTTAAAGTACACTTAAAGTGAGAACATAAAGACACACAGTCTAGTTCCCCGTTGTTTTAACAGACTTTCTCGGTAAACATAAACTTAAACGTTAGGCTGGTCTGTAATGAGAGGACAGTGTACATTACTTAAATATCTTAATTTATCTTCACTCAGGCAATTCAGAAGCTGATAGATGTAGTAAAGTTAATGTATGTTTCAAGTCAGTAGATAATGTAGATAATGATAACGTTCATCGTATAACAAACACCGACAAATGTTTCTGTGATTATTTAATGCAAGATTTAATTATATGTATAAGTGCAGAACTCTGATCTCACATTTATAGTTTCTGCTGCTTGTTTGTTGAAACCTAAAATATGACAAAAACAGAGAAAAATCCTCTCACTGTGAGAAAACACTATGTGAACTGGTTCATCAGAACTGAGTAGCGGACACCACGCCCCAATTCAGTGACAGAACTTGCTTAAACATGTGTTAATCTCCAGCATTTATCAAATCTTCTTTTAAATTTTTGTTATTTTACAGTGGAGGCTGGTGTATTTAGTGACAACCCTAACAAAAGCCAGCGACAGAGAGCTGAAGCACAACCCATTCAGCTCCCAGTTCATCTCACAGCGAGGAAACAGTACGTGAACTGGTTCATCAGTTAATGAGTCAGCCCTCGCCATGTACTTAGTGGTGAACTGACTGGTGCACCCTGAGCAAATCAGTGGCTTAAAGTGTCAGAATCAGCCTCAGCAAATCAGAAACAATGCTGAACACTTTAGAAGAACCAAAACCCCCAAAAAGATTTGTTAATCTTCAATATTTATTAAGGAAATTCCTAAAATGGAGTCTGGCTTATTTATCGACAGCACTGCCAACCGCAGGCGTTAGTTAGCTGAATCATAACCCGTTCAGCTGTGTACAGCGAGTGAGTCAGACATAGTCTGTGCTCTGGTTATGCAGGAAGAACTGAACAATTTGGTGAACAAATCTTTTTAATGAACGAATTGGAAATATTCAGTACACCTAAAAAGAACTGTTGTTCCCATCACTATAGAAAACTACCACAACTATGTTTGTTGACACCTTTTCCATCATTCTGCTTACATCATCTGTATCACTGGTCTGATTGGTTGTAGGTCAAACTCATTTTGATCTACATCCATTGGTCAATCCCCTCAAAGTGGGAGGTGACCCTTTTCAGATCTGTACCCAATGCAATCCGGTGTTAGCTAGACTACAGTATGATGGCCATATAAGAGAAAACAGGTTTCAGGCACTTCAACATGGTATTAAATGTGAGGCTTTGACCTATCACAGGGTAAATCAAAGAGAGAGCCATTTTTGAAATGTGTGCATGCTTTAAACTAAGTTTATGGACATAAAAAATTTAAATCTAACAGTTAACAGTTAAGACTTAGTCCCCCCAGGGGTCATGATTTTCATTACATTTCTAACAGTAAAGTGTTGAAAGGAATAAATATAGTGACAATTTTACAATTTTACTACCCAGTGTCATTGAGGTCATGGAAACACCTGCCCATATTGCAGCTTTAACAGGAGGAAGGTAATGTTTGTTGTGGAGTTATGTAAGACCCACTAGATCTGAACTTGCAGTGCATGCATTAACTGTGATTAAGTCTGATAGGAATTCAGGCATAATGCACTTGGCAGTTCCCAGTTGATGAAGAAAAGATGAAGAAAAAAAAAGTCCTTTCACAGATGTGTGATATACATTCAAGCATGGATACGGAATCTATCATGTCCAGTCTTTTGGGGCAGGTTTGAGTCTCTTATATTTTTAGTTTTATTTTTTACTTTGCCTGCCCCTCTTTTCCTGTGCCTGTGTTTTGTGCTTCATTTTCTAGGTTGGCCAGGCAGAGCCTCTAATTCCCACTGCTATTTCCATTTCCTGATCACCTGGTTCTCATCAACTCCTGCCCTTAAATACGGTGACTTCCTGCTGCCAGGTGTCAGTGCGTATATGTACCTACGGATGGTAACAGTCACCACGCTTTCTTGCTGTGCAAACTTCAGTTTCTTATTCTCAGTCACTTTTGCCTTTTTACTCACCCGTGTTTTTCTCCTCGTCCCTCTAGTTTTCTACTCCTTGGATCAAATGGACGGATTTCTTCGTTTTTGTGAATAAATAGCATTGAACTGCTCAGTTCCAACTCTGTTTCTGCATCTGGGTTCAATCTCATCCAGGAGCTCCCTTACCAATCATTACAGAATCACTGGAAATTGGTAGTGTTTGTGAGTGCTGTGACCATATGCCCACAAAGGAAGAATGTCTTTGCTGTTTTGGGGAGTTTGGGACATGCTGATGTCCGAAAGTAGTGTTCGGAGGATTTCCCCCCTCTGATCAACAGGGCTTTGGACTCATCTCATCAGCATCACAACCCCTGCTCAAATCTCTTTTGTAAATAAACCTTTTCACCGTCTCCTTGCCTGCCTGCACCTGGGTCTCAGAACTCGATCCTTAACATTTACTATTGAAGCCATCCATGGCGGATGTTATACTTTCATCCACAACAACTCAAAATAAACCATGAAGGTTGGATTATGTATATAGATATGAATGTTTAAAAACAGTTAAAGTAATTGAGAAATGATAGTCACTACAGTGATAGGCATTACAGTTTAGGAATACAACCCTGAAGGTGTCACAAAAGCACAAACATCTCTGGCTATTTTAGAGAGAGGAACCTGCCAATAACCTTTCAAGAGATCAAATTTACTGACATATTTAGCTGCTCCCACCTGGTCAACACAGTCCTCCATCCGAGGAAGAGGAAAAGAGTCTCTCGTTGTTACTGCATTAATCTTTCTATAATCAGTACAAGGCCGAAAGGTGGAGTCTGGCTTTTTGACCAAAATACAAGAAGCCCAACTGGAAGAGGAAGGTTCAGCAATACCAGTTTCTAGCATATACTCTACTTCTGAATCTAATATCTGGCGTTTTTCTGGCGAAACTCGATAAAATCGCTGAACGATAGGTTTAATGTCCCCCACATCCACATCATATTCAATTAGAGTTGTTCGAGTAGGAATGTCTGAAAACAAGCTTGAATAGTTTTGAATGAGATCAATGAGCTGCTTGCCTTTATCTTTATCTAAATGTGCCTATAATTTAAGTTTTTCAATGTTTCAGAATTTTTTTAATCATGGTTGTAGTAAACTCTCAAACTTTTCCTCTTCTACCTCCTGTGGGGCCAAAACATCAACATCAAAAGTCATAACAAGGTCCCTCATTGAAAGCAGTTGTGGACATTCTACTCTCCCTCATCACAGCTAATTTTTGTAACTCCAAATCTACTTTCAATTGCTCCTGTTTGAATTTTATTTTTCCAGCTCTCTCATGCTCTAATTTTATGAGTAATAACTCTTTTTGTTGCTCAAAGGTCAAAGCAGGCATTGAAGGAGATGTACCACTCTCACCCCCCTGTCACGGATAGCAGGACGGGGCAGGACCCCGATGCAGACAGGATGAGAACAGGGAGTGAGTGAAGCAGTTTATTATACAGTCACAAGAATGTGCAGGGGGAGAGGGCGAGGGAGGTGGCGTCGGACCTGTCCGGGGAGAGGGAGACTCCGTGTGGGAAGGCTGGTGAGAGGATCCGCTCCGGCGGTGGTGAATTAATCCCAGCAGTGCAGCAGTGGAACGACAGGCAGTGAATATCCGTTACAGAGAGCAGTGCAGCAAAGACGTCAAGCAGGCAGTGAGCACTTCAGTGAACCAGTGCAGAAACCAGTGGAGACGTTCAGGCTCTGAGAAGAGGAGAATACGGTTAATCCAAGGTAAGGTACACAGAGAAGCATAAACTATTGCCAGGACGATACGTATACCACTTTGAGCAGACAACGAACTGGCGATGACTCCTGGGAACCCTGGGGCTTAAGAAGACCGTCGCTGATTGTCGGCAGGTGTGTAACAGCGCAGGTGAAATGAATGAGTCACAGCCGGGAAGGGAGGAGGGAGGCGGCGCAGGCTCATGACACCCCCCGCTCTTCTAACACCCCACCATCTTGCAGACTCACTTTAATGACTGTATGACAGCGACCCTTCAAAAATCCATGAATGTGATCCCGAGCATATAGCTCTAACCACTTTCTCTGTCACGTAAAACACCCCACCGCAGATTCCCTAAGAGAATCCACTGATTATGCCTCACAGAGGAGAATACCAGTGAAAATCTAATGCCACACCAAAGTATTGGTTGATTCAAAAAAACACCCACATTTAAACAAACAAAACAGTCAAGTTTGATACTCCAAACTGGCAAACGAGTCCCCATTTTGTCATGACCTGGCTCAAAGGTAAGACAAACGTTGGAGACCACACATGACTGTTTGTGACTAATTAATTTAAACAGATTCAAAAGAAAAAGAAATATTTGTAAATTTATCAATAGTGAGTGCAATGTTGGATGTTAATGAGGTGTCTGCAAGTAAAACAAGACCAAAACTAAACTTGCACCATATCAGATCCACCTGGAAACATAAGGGAAGAGAGACTGGTAGTCCAGGCACCTATATATAGATAAGCTGCCACCAGGTGAGCCAGGTGTCAGACAATCATCCTGAGAGGCTACTCCCAGGTCTCAGCATACCAAAAACCCTGAAGTGGATCTGAGGCCTGGGAGTGTCACAATATCATCAGAAATACGTATGAATTTTTATGAAAAAAATAAAAAAAACGACAAATTCAAAAACAAGGTAAGTGTAAAGGTGTTGGTTTTACTGACCTGCCATTACATTGTCTGTATACACTTTATGTCCTTGAGTGTGGCTGTGTGTTGTGTGTGCGCATGTGCATGTTTTACTTTAAATTGCACATTGGTGTCTGGTGAAATGCAATTTCAATCCTCTGTGTAATGCTTGTTACATAGTGAATTGACAATAAAGTACATTTTGACTTTGACATAACAGAGGATTGTACTGATAATATTGTACCATTTTCTTTCCTAGACTGTTCACTAACAACTACAGAAATACAGTAGGTATTTATATAAAGTTAACATCTCTGTACTTTACACCATGTGGTAAATGACAGTGTAATCTATAACATCAGTTAGATGTGCCAGCTCATTAGAGCAGCTGTTGCCCGAGTAACACCAGGTGAATGATTATATAAAAACCAGAAGGAAGAATGACCAATATTTATGCACAGACCAAATTATGTTCCATACTTTTATGATATTGTAATACCAAATAGCCTACAAACCATAGCATACAGTCCACTGTAATGCTATTTACCAAACATCATTTAAGCAAACACTTAATTTTTCTCTTTTCTATGTTATATGTATATAGACTTCTGGTGGAGATGACTCTGGATGAGTACAGAGATTAAAACATCTGGACAGACAACCACGTCTAGTTTTTGATGCCTCACCTGATGATGCATCAGTGCAGGGATGATAACCCACCTTCTGTTGGTGTGCCAGGGGTAAAGTGGCGTTCTTGTGTCAACTAGGGACATGTCTACTGACAAGGAGAGGAAATACTGAGGCCAGGTTCCAACTGTGTAAGCCTACAACCACACTTCTCCCAGCACTGTCTTGAAGACATTTTTGTAAAGTCACAGACAAGTACTAAGAGGATCTCATCTTATCCTGTCTGTAGATATTTCATATTTTCATTTCAATTAAATTTTTATATCACTCTCACTCATCTCCTATCATTTATATATAATCAATTCATAACATACATTATCAAGACACTTTAACATGGCAAGGGTCAAGACCTTTTTGCAGCATGGTTTCTTGTAGCAGGGAAATTGACTTGTTATCACCAGCTGCTGCATTTGGAACATCAGAAAAAAAATTCCTGATCTTCAAGAATGACACACTGGTTTCATACCTGGCCTCTAAATTTCCTTCCAAGTCTGACAGTTTCACACAATGCCACAAGTATTTAAACATCCCGATGTTCATATCAGGGCATCCATCTTTAATTTCATATATGGTTCTAGTTTTTAAAATTGATAATCATTTATTTGATGTAATTTTTTCTGTATTAAATGTTTTTTACACTAATTGACTAATTGAATTTATACTTGCATAATCTGTTGGTTCAAACGAAAGAGGAAATAAAAATAATAGCTGAGCAGAGGTACCCCTCCTGGAGCCGCCACCTTAATGTGGTAAGGGGTTTGTGTGTCCCAATGATCCTAGGATCTCAGTTGTCAGGGTCTTTATTCTCCAAACAGGTCCTAGGTGAGGGACCGGACAAAGAGTGGTTCACCAAGACTTCCTATGATGATGAACACAACTGGATGACACTCTCCCTTGCCCCGGACGTGGGTCATTGGGGCCCCCTTCGGGAGCCAGGGTGGGGCATGATGGCGAGTGCCTGGTGGCCGGGCCTACACCCATGGGGCCTGGCTGGGCACAGCCCAAAGAGGCACCGTGGTTCCCCCTTCTCATTGACACACATCTGGCTGCCGCTTCTCGCTTCTCGCTTCTCGCTTCTCGCTGCTCGAACCTGCCACCTTCCAACGCTCTGCTACCAACCTCCGCAACAAACCTGCCATCAAACTATCCTGACTGCCCGCCGTAAACCTGCGCCTAGGCTACAGCTCCAGAATGTGCTGGCTGGACACTTACTGGTATCGTAGGACTCGGCACCGGAGCCATCAACGTAAGCACCTGGTCGGCCTCTCCTTCACCAACGCTGCCGCGGCTGCCTTCCGCCAGAGCCAACCCCGGCTCCCGTCCTGGGACGTGTCCTCCACCACCACCAGAAACAACACCAGTTCCCGTCCTGGTGGACGTCTTCCATTCCTCCTCCATCGCCGCTCGCCGAGGGTGGAGATCCGGGCTGATTTCCATCTGCCTGGTGCGGTTAGCCCTTGCTGGCTGGGACCGCTACCCTCGGCCTGTGCTGGCTAGGCTAGCCGGCTAACGCAGCCTCCACTGGGCTAGCTGACTAACCGGTTATTTCACCTCGTCAGCGTCCAACCTCACCTGGAACCAAACCGGCTTTTTCCCCACGTCCTCCGCACTTTTGCTGCCCATCCTGTTTCAACATTTGGCTTTTTTTCCTGCCACAGTCTATGCCACTCTCTCCAGGATCTGCCTCTTCACAGCATTGACATGCCTTTTTGTTACACGCCAACCGAACTTCACCAGTTTATTCCCACACTGCCTCCGTCTACCGAACTCATCAACACGCTTCGAAATTCTGGTCTTCTATGCCGACCCCCCTACATTCATTGTGGTTCCGGCAGAAAATTCATATACATTTCTAGCGCTAAAAACTCCATCCCAGCACTATGGATTGTCCGCAGCTCACACACCGGCTCCTGCACTTCCATTCCCTCGCATACAAAGACCACATGCAAATCTACAAATCAGCTTTCAACAAAGCACATACTACTTACTTTTCTGGCATCATCCATTCTGGTTCCTCCAACCCACGCTCCCTGTTCTCCACCAAAAATAAACTTCTCAAACCCCACAACATCATTTCATCCACATTCACCTCAGAGAAATGCGATAACCTCATGTCATTTTTCAACTCAAAAATAGAAATGATCTACAACCAGCTTGCTTCCCCCACTACCACTACCCCACCACCAGAACCCATACTCTTCTCACTCTGACCACCGGTTATCAGCCTTCTCACCTATAACCTCTGTCAACCTCTCAAAAATACTCTCCACCATGAAATTATCTACATCTCTTCTGGACCCCATCCCATCTCAACTTGTCCAGGACTGCCTCACCCCCCACGCCCCACTCATCACAGAAATCATCAACTCCTCCCTCATGTCTGGCACAGTCCCCCCATCTCTCAAACATGCAGCCATCACTCCTCTCCTTAAAAAACCTGGCCTCGACTCTGATGATCCCAACAACTACAGACCTATCTCCAACCTCACATTTCTGTCAAAACTTCTGGAAAGAGCCGTTGCCACTCAACTTAAGACTCATCTCCTCTCAAACAACCTGTATGAAACATTCCAATCTAGTTTCCGCACCCACCATAGCACCTCACCATTCTCCTCCTTCTTGATCTTACTGCTTTTGACACAGTAAATCACTCCATCCTTCTAAACCTTTTACAATGCATTGGCATCAACAACACCGCCCTCTTCTGGTTCAAATCTTACCTATCTGATAGATTCCACTACATCAGCATCAACCATCATAAATCCCACACCACCTCTGTCGCACACGGTGTCCCTCAAGGTTCAGTCTTGGGTCCCATTCTCTTCATTCTGTACATGCTTCCACTCGGACACATCATCCGCCGCCATGGAATTCAATTCCACTGCTATGCCGACGATACCCAACTCTACATCACCTCCAAAACCATCTCCCCTGCCATTCTCTCCACCCTCACCCGCTGCCTCACATTAAAACATTAAAACCTGGATGAACCACAATTTCTTCAAACTAAATAGCAATAAAACTGAAATCATCATATTTGGCCCAAACTCCATCCTCCCCACTTGTCAGAACTTCTCACTCTGCATTGATGGCCACTCCATCACTCCCTCCCCCATCGTCAGAAACCTTGGAATCTACATGGATCCTGCACTCTCCTTCAAATCACACATCAACCACGTAACCAAAACATCCTTTTTTCACCTACGAAACATTGCACGCCTGCAACCCACTCTTTCCACCACTGCTGCAGAGACATTAACCCATGCCTTTATCACCTCCAGACTCAGACTACTGCAATAGCATCCTGTATGGCCTCCCCTCCTCTATTCTTCAAAAACTACAATATGTTCAAAATTCTGCTGCCCGGCTTCTCACCCGCTCCCCCTCCAGAGAACATATCACCCCGTCCTCCGTCAATTTCACTGGCTCCCCATAAAACAACGCATACACTTCAAGATCCTCCTCATCACCTTCAAAGCCCTCAACAACTTTGCTCCCCCGTACCTGACTGATCTCCTCCATCACCACTCCCCCACCCGTCGACTATGCTCTACAGATGCTAACCTCCTCACTCCCATTACCACTACCAAATGCCGAAAAATTGGAGACAGAGCCTTCGCCATCGCCGCCCCCACCCTCTTGAATTCCCTCCCCCTGGCCATCCGTAAAGCCGATACCTTACTTACCATTACGAACAAACTCAAGACTCACCTGTTCAAGACTGCGTATGACACCTGACACACCACCTTTACCGCTGATCATCTTCTTCTAATTCATCTGTTACTGTGCTTCTGTGTGTGTTTTCTGTGTATGTAAGTTTTGAGATTGTTGTTAAGCGTCTTTGAGTACCTTGAAAAACGCTATTAAAAATGTATCTATTATTATTATTATTATGGACTCACCACCTATGGGAAGGGTGGTGGCCGAAGGCGGAGACCTTAGTGGTCCAACCCTAGGGACGTGGAACATGGTCTCAACGAGGTTGAGAGGTTCCGACTAGATATAGTCAGGCTCACCTCGACACACAGCTTGGGTTCTGGAACCAGTCTCCTTTAGGTTGGACTCTCTTCCACTCTGGAGTTGCCTGGTGAGAGGCGCCGAGCTGGTGTGGGCGCAAGTCGACGATCAACTTTGTAGTTGGATTGTCGGACCTGCAACCACATGTCTTGGACACTTGGGTGAAGAGAGGGGCGGAGCTGTCAACTGATCGCCACCTGGTGGTCGGACGTGGGAGGAGTTCGGGGAGACCATGGAGAATGATTTCCGGATGGCTTTAAGAAGATTCAGGACATTATGGATTGGTGGCAAGAGTATTTTCAAGATGTCCTCAATCCCACCAACATGCCTTCCCGTGAGGAAGCAGAGTCTGTGGACTCAGAGGTGGGCTCTCCTATCTCTGGAGCTGAGGTTACCGAGGTGGTGAAAAAGCTCCTCGGTGGCAGGGCCCCGGGAGTGGATAAGATCCGCCCAGAGTTCCTCAAGACTCTGGATGTCGTAGGGCTGTATTGGCTGACCTGCCTCTGTAACATTGCGTGGATTGGGGGTAGCGCCTCTGGATTGGTGGACTGAGGTGGTGGCCCCCTCTTTAAAAAGGGGGACCGGAGAGTGTGTTCTAACTACAGAGAATCTCACACCTCAGCCTCCCTGGTAAGGTCTATTCAGGGGTCCTGGAGAGAAAGGTCCGTCGGATAGTTGAATCTCAGATTCAGGAGGAGCAGTGTGGTTTTTGTCCTGGCCTTGGAACAGTGGACCAGCTCTACACTCTTGGCAGGGTCCTAGAGGGTGAATAGGAGTTCGCCCAACCAGTCTACATGTGCTTTGTAGACATGGAGAAGACATTTTAACCGTGTCCCTCGGGGAGTCCTGTGCAAACTCACCAAATGGCCCTTATCAAAGGCTTTTTGTGGACGATGTGGTCCTGTTTGCTTCATTGGGTCATGATCTTCAGCTCTCACTGGAGTGGTTTGCATGCTGTATGTGAAGCGGCTGGGATGAGAATCAACACCTCCAAATGTGAGACCATGATCCTAAGCCGGAAAAGGGCGGAGTGCCTTCTCCTTGTTGGGGATGAGATCGTTGCGTTGCATCTTGTTGCGTCTTGTTGCATTTCCATTCTGTTGTTGATGCAAGCACTGTTTACAGCTCTGTCAGTGTGCAACACAGCAAGCCAGCTTGAGCCACATAATTTCTCATAGTAATTCAAAAACTACAGTATATATATGTTGTAAACACAAGAAACAGATGTTTCACCGACTGACAGGACAACTAGAAGAGAACACTGGTTTTGCAAGACTTTCACTGATATGCTTAATTGAAATACGACAGTGTCACTGAGTAGTCACGTTATTGTGTCAACACATGACATGGCATCCCTAGCAACTGATTAAGCCAAAACAAGTTAAGTAAGGCAAAATTAGATCTACCAGATCTGTTCAACTTCACCATTCCTACTAAGTGGCTGATATAGCACCCACATTTAGATCGCTATTGAGTGGCAACTTAGCTGGACCAGGACAGCAGCACAGTGCAGGGAAACATGTTTCTCTACATGATGGGGAAGGAGACGGAAGCTATCTTTGAGTCATGAAGTAAGTTTTACTATGACACGAGTGAGACATTAATGAGAGTTTAACAAACATTTCGTGCCTAGGAGGAACGTAATACATGAACAGGTATGCTTTCATTGGTGATTGCAGAAGCCCAGCAAGTCTGTCTGAACTTTTGTGAGCAGTCTGTATGAGCTAGCTCAATACTGTGATTTTGATGATCATTGACCAGATTGTGATTGGTGTATCAGACACTGATATCTCCTAAAAACTCCAGTTGGAGCCAGACCTCTCCCTTGAAAAAGTTATTCAGCTAGCACGCCAGAGATAAACAACAGAATAATAAATAAAACGATTTAACGTGAATATGCAATGGAACGTGAATTTGCCATGGGCAGGTGCCAGTTCCATGGCAAAAAAGGCAGCCGATTCAACACATATTACTGCCTGTTCAAAATGTAATGGTCAACATGAGAAATCACATCCATGCCAGCTAAGGTGCAGAAAGTGCAAAAAGTTAGGATATTTTGTGGCAGCATGTCAGACAAGAACACTCAAAGAGGTGTAACATTCCGCCCTTAAAATTATCCTTTAAAAGGCAGTGCTACGAAATAAACGCACAAGGGGTTCTACTGAAAGTGCGCAAAGAAGCGCAGGGATGTAATGTGTGTGTTAAAGTTTCCTAAACCACGGCAACGGATAAATGCCACGCTACACAGATACATGCAATGATAGGTGGGACAAAATATACATAAAGCTTATAAACCCAGCAAACAAATAAATAAATGATCAGACGGCGCTAATTAAACCACTGAAGACGCACCACACCAGTTAATTTCCTTGATGCTTGTTGCTTGATGCTTGATGCGCACCACGCCGTATATTATAGCCACACCAAATTTGTGTTATACAAATCCCTTAAACCCCCCTTTATCATTTACTCTCTCTTCCTTAACGTCACTCGCTCATTGTTCTGCATGGAACCTCACTTCAAAGGTGCAGAGAGAGACAGTGGACGGCGTTCGCATTGAGAAAAGTTCAAATATTTTCAACTTGGCGGACACATAATCAGGCATGTAGCACACATTACCCTTGTTTGTGCACACGTCTGACACTTATCTCCACTGAAAGCAAGGCATTTTGTGTGCACAGGAGAGGCACCTTAGCACGGACGTGATTACTTCTGAAACGGGACTCATCTGAATGCAGATCGTTTTTATCTGGAAAAACACCATTTTTAAATGAAAAAATGTTGGTATGGATGAGCTGTTCATAAATGCTGAGGTACATTTTTCCTAAACGCACACGCACACACACACACACACACACACAGTGGCCTGGCAGATTTAAACAAACACATGCAGTGCACACAAACATCCACACAAAGACAAACACATTCTGGCTGCTTGGTGATGAAGGATAGACCTGTGTGTTAGGACAGGGGAATAAAGCTACTGAGGAATATGAGTGATAAGACATCCACTATAATCACTCGTGGCTATTCTTTCACCCTCCCCACCACTCCCCGTCACCTCTCCATCTCTCCCAGTTATCGTAAGTATAACTCTATTACAGAGAAAACTACAGAAAAAAATCAAAGGAGGCCTATATTTCTAAGGCTGCAGTTTAGGACACTGGCGCCACACACACACTCTACACACCCGCACTTGCTGGTTACTCTCTCCCTCACGCCCCATCACCTGACGCGCCTAAGTAAGCTTGGCTGCGCGGTGATTGAATCACGGGCGGAGGACACCATACCTACACACCCCGTATACCAACCAGAATATACAGTGGACATTCAACACACTACACATTTAAATACATATGCATATCATACTCAATACATAAACGTTTTATGTAATGCATGTATGTGCGACCATGTGTAATGTAATGTGATGCAAGGTGACATTTGATTAATGTGACGATGTCACAGAGGTGTAAGTCATATCTAGTCACCTTGGACTATGAACTGTGCTCACCCCTCACTCTAGGAATTGATGGACTTCACCTCTTTCACCTACTCCTGGATTATGGACTGTGCCTTGGCCCTACAGTGTCTCTGAACCCTGAGACCAGCATCCCAGCTTTCAGACCAAAGGGGGGATTGTTGTGGGGTCCTAGCCCAGTGTGGCCTGTAATCAAAACTTTCCTCCATGAGCATGGCCTACATGGAAAAACTAAGGCCTGGCTCCATTGGAGAGGCGGGAGTCCTAACAAAGACATTCCTTTGCATGATAAACACCAGGTCATATAAAGTAAGGACAAGGTGGAATCCTACAATCTCATTGGCTGCTTCCCTTTGATGCCACGTCTCTATATCTGACTCCCTGACCTTATCTCACCCTCTTCTTCTCTGCCCCTCTTGGAGGACAGACTCTGGTCTCTTCCCTGCATTCCCCCATTGGGAAAGGCATTTCTCTCTCTTCCCTGCATCACCTCTTGGCCTTGATGGACGTGTGAGAGCCACCTTCAGGCTTCTTTCATCGGTCCTCCATGGAAACTGTGAATGACTGTGATTGCTGCTGCTCCTATCCAGCTAACACAGGTAACGGAGAGGAAATCAACTCACCTTGCCTCGTACGATCGCTGCTGTCAGAGCTGCACCTACGCTCTCACCACCCAGCATCGTACTGAAGACATCCAATCCCCAAAGAGATTGTGCCGGTTTCACCCTCACTGGACAGGCTAGAAACTTGTTCGTTAAGCTACGCACCCCCCTTTTGTTCAGCACCTGGAAGCCTCTGTAAAACCAAGCTTTCCCTCGCTGCTGCAAAACAGAAGAACGACGGCACCTTCTAATTAAAGTTGATGCTTGAGCTGCCTCCCAAAGCCGAGGATCAGCCGCTGTTGTCCCACTGATAGCCGCACAACAGCCCGTCAAAGCTCTGTGACTCCACATAATTGGACCGGACCCTAAGACAAACAGAACACCTCACTTCCAGCCCCCCCTTCAACTCAAAGTAAGAGGTAGTGTCTGGGCAGTGAGAGTTATGCCATTGGATCACGCTGCATGTGATCCTTTGTTCATTCATACTAGTTCATTCATGCTTTGAACTTCCCTCTTGTACACACACCATTCATAACTTTCTCCCCCTCTCTCTCTTTCATTCTTTTGTGAGACTTTGATCACAGACGCCATCTTGCGCCGACCACACGTGCCTACAGCCTCACTGCTGCACATGCGCTTCGGTCCAAGATCTGCGACATTCTTTGACTTACTCTTTGGTGCCATCTTGTGGCGAAAGCATGGCCCTACAGTCACTGCTACTGTGCCTGGTTCTCCCCCCAAGGTCCGCCATTGTGGGGAGTGACGTCACCGGTAACGAACTGTGTTGCGTCACTTCCATTCTTCTTTGCCTACTTTCTGTTTCCCATGCTTAACCATGCCCACTTTCTCTCTCACACATACACATACACACACACCCCTACCTATTAACATTTTATGTTGTACATTAGTGTTTATTAGCTGTAGTTAGTGACATTTATTGATTCAAATAACTCGGTTCTATTGTCTATTTAATCTTCATTGATTCAAGTTATTCAATTTATATTGTGTCATTTGATTAAATACATTTTTATTTCACTTAAAAAAAGCTCTTTGTGCATGTATACTGGGACAAATGGAGGTGGAGAGAGCCAGTGCTCGGATTCATTATTTCAATACTGTTTAATTGTGATATCAGCAGATACTATAATCAATTACAGTGATTTTAAAGACATAAATTGATTGTTTTTCACTGTTTTCAGGGTGGTGCCCCGAATTGATGTTTAATTGATTTTTTAAAAAAATATTTAATAAATAAATAATTATTAAGTCATTATCAACAATCAAATTATTGCCAATAAGTGTTGCCCTCCAACATTGTTGATCTAATGAATTTGTCCCTGGGATGGGAGTAAGTGTATTAATAGTAATTACATATTCTAAACTTTTAATTTCAGCCTCAGTACCCTTTGACTTTATAGTATAATATACTGTAGTTATTGTAGCTGTAATTTAATTCCCATGCTTTGGGTAAATTCATAATGTTGCATCACTTCTCTTACCCGGCTGATGGTGACTTTGTTTTTGTAATGTGCCTGTTATGTTCTGTCTCCTGGATGGTGGAGTTTGGTTTATTTTCATTTCCTGTTTTATTTTGTTAACTTCCGTTTTGTTCCCTAGCTTGTTTTTGTTACCCTTTTTCTTAAGAGGCTGGCTGAATGGCTCGGTGGAAAGTGTAATCATCCCAGCTGTCCTCAATCGCCTTATTAAGCTCAGCCTACTTCAACCTGGGTTTCTGTTCCTCTGAGTCAACACATCATGTTTCATGTGCCCGGTAAATCCATGTCACTCAGCTCCATGAAAGTGCTACTCGTTTCAAACCTTTTTTTCGCTTTGTGCTTTTCAGCAACTTATCTTTTGTTTTTTTCTCCTTTTTTCCTAGAAACACTCGCCAGCCGGCCAGTCTCAGCATTTTTTTGTTAGTTAATTTCCAAGGACTGTTAGCTTAATTTGTATTTTTGTAACTAAATCCTCGTTTTCTTTTACTCTGGTCTTCTGTCTTTTTTGTGTCCTTTTTCTGTTTTATTCAGTTTCTGAATCTGTACAGTATGCACTGACCAAAACAATAAACTTTAAGCAAGCCTTCGTGGTGCAAGCTGTTGCCATGTCACGTCATGAGCAGGCATTGAGCGACGTAACGGACACTATCCAAGTCCTTACCTCGAAACTCTCCCACATCACACGCCAGCTGGGTGGCGCTCCTTCTACTCCTTTGGGTCTTCCTTCTCCATCTGTCTCTCCAGAGGAAAGGAGTTCAGCCACCTCCACCATTCACCTTGAACCACAGATCCCAGCTTCGAAGTTCTACTGGGGGGAGGTTCATTCATGTGCTCATTTTCTGAGACAATGTAAGTTGTTGTTGTTTTTGGTCAACAGCTAAGTCAATATGCCTCTGATAGCTCCTGGTTAGCCTTTATTAATAACCTGGTTTGGTGGTAAGGGGTTAATGCTCTGTGGAAGGCTAACTCTCCTATTGTTCAGTCTTGTGACTTACTCTTCTCTGAGATGGTTAGTGTTTGATACACCTTTTTAAAGGCTCTAGAACTGCTAGTTGTTTACTGACTCTGAATCACGGCAGAGAATCTGCCACAGTTTATTCCACTGATTTCCATATTCTTGCTGCCGAGAGTGGCTGCAATAAGCCAGCTCTCAAAACACCTATTTTAAAAGGGGGCTAAGTGATGAGTTGAAGGATGAACTCGCTAATACCTGGTTCCCTAGAACCGTTTATCAGCTTGGCTATTGGCATTGACAATCGTATAAGAGAGAGAGAGGGACAGAGAGCGAAGAGCCTCCCAGCAGACATCTCCCCATTTAGCCCAACACCTCCAACCTCTTCAGCCCAGGTCATCTGGCCACTCGTTGTCCTCTTCCCAGTCAGGGTTTAAGGCACTTCACAGTACTGAGTCAGCACTCCTGAGAGTTTTCAACAACATCCTCCTGGCAACAGACAATGGTGATTATGTTGTCCTGGTACTTCTGGACTTGACTGCCGCCTTTGACACAGTAGATCATAATATTCTTATATCATGCCTACAGCACTGGGTTGGCATTAAAGGTGCAACTCTAAAGTGGTTCAGGTCTTACCTGACTGGAAGAAGATTTTGTGCCAACCTTGATAGTTTTGTGTCCTCCTCTGTACCTCTCTCCTGTGGAGTGCCACAAGGTTCAATTCTCAGGCCTCTACTGTTCTCCTTGTATTTGCTTCTGCCTGGTTCTGTCCTTAGAAAACATGGCATATTCTTTTAATTGCTGTGCTGATGACAGCCAAATTTATGTCCCTCTGAAGGGAAAAAATGCTAATTCAATGAAGCCACTATTAGAACGTCTCAGTGACATTAAAGCATGGATGGTACTTAACTTTTTAAGCTAAAACGAGAAAAAGACAAAGGTTTTGTTGTTAAGAGAGCCAACAGAAACTATGATGCCAGCACAGTTGACCCTGGCACCTTTTCACAGAACCATTGTAACAAAACTTGGTGTGAAAATTGAATCTGGTCTTAAAATTGACTCACAAATCACCTCTGTAAAAAAAAAAAAAAAAAAAAAGAAAAAAGAAAAAAAACAACTAAGGCAACTAAGTCCAGTTGCCTTTTTTTGTTCCTACACTTTTTGATACCATGACCTGGATGACTGAGAACAAAAAACAAAAAACACAGACAAAAAAAACACAACTTTTTTTTTCAATTGAGACAGCTAGCAAAAAATTAAACCTGTTCTGTTGTGGCAGGATTTTGAGACTGTAATTCATGCCTTCATCACAACTCGTCTTGATTATTGTAATGCCCCATATGTTTGGGTTAGCTAGACTTCTCTCTCACGCCTGCAGCAGGTTCTGAATGCTGTTGCTTGCCTGTTAACCGATGCACCCACGCATGAGCACATAACTCTCATTTTAGCCACTCTTCACTGGCTCTCAGCTCTTTTACAGGATTCATTTTAAAATCCTTTTATTTGCTTTTAAATGTCTGCATGGCCTTGCTCCACCATACCTCTCTGAATTACTTCAGTGCTATGCTCCATTGTGGTCTCTCAGATCTGCTGATCAGCTGCTTCTGAGTGTACCTAAAACTAGGCTGAAGCTCAGAAGGGACCAGGCTTTTGCAGCCATAGCTCCCAATCTCTGGAACGACCTGCCAATCAACGTTAGAAAGCCCCCTTCACTTCCTGTTTTTAAAGCTCGTCTTAAGACACATCTCGTCTCGCTGGCCTTTGACACAGCATGAGCTGATGACTACTTGCAGTTGTCTGTTTTTAGTTTTTTTGTCCCTGGCCTAGGGAAACCAGCGGGTGGTAACGTGTGTGTGTGTCTTCAAACTCCTCTCTCCAAAAAAAGCCAAAAGTCAAGTCAAAATATAGCAGTTTTATTGACTTCGGAGAAGAGCAATGCCAAAACAAATAAAACTTCTGTAATGAACCTAATCTTACCTCCTGTAAAGAAAACAGAAATAAATGACAGAAAAACTTACCTAAGCTCCTAACTTAAAAAACAGGAGTAAAGAAAGGTGAAACAAAAATGGCTTCTCTCTCCTACTACTGTTACCTTTGTTTGAATGTAACATAAGATTAAACAATATTCTACCCTTGACTAACAATCAAAGAAACTCTCTAAAGAGCAATAGCTTATCATACAAAGTTAACCACACAAATTTTGCTTACTATGCTTACCTGTACAACTAAAACTTACCTAACTTACAACAAGCAACAACTAATAATGCTATCAACATCAGTTTCAAATTTACTACAATGGGTTTGTTTGGAAAGAGTGAGCAGGAAGCCCTGAGTGTAGTTTGAGAAGGGTTTATATAGTCCGGGCCCCCATCACTTCATCCATTCACGATGAGCCAAGTCCTCCTCAAATGAACCAGTCACAGTGTGCCACCTGGTTGCTGACATCCACCTGAGAGTTTGACAGTCACCCAGACACACCCACACCACACTCACACACCCACACCACACTCACACACCCACACCACACTCACACGCCCACACCACACTCACACGCCCACACCATACTCACAAAAGAGGAGAGAACTACACATAATGCCAAAACATATGAACTAGGGTCGTAACAATTTTATTTTACTTGTGTTTTTATGATTTACTTTGTTTTATGGTATGGACAACTATGTTGATTTTTTTTTTTTTTAAATGTGCTCTACAAATAAAGTGGATTGGCTTGGATTGGATTATGCTAGGACTAGTGGGTAACACAGCTCGTGGCAACAAACACGCCATAAAAACCACGTCTAACTTCAGAGAACACAGACATACCCCATACCTACAGAAAGATAACAACGATATTTTTATGTTCAACAAACACTGTTAAAACACCAATTGATCAAACCATCAGATGGCGAAAACACAGTAACAGGGTAAGCGTTAAAGTGCCACCGGAGAATTAGTGTGATCATGTAGACAAAGAAAAAACATGTCTGCTAGAAAGCAAAGACTCAACTCAGAGTCCAACGGTATTGTTTTCATCATTTTAGGACAAAGATTCACTGACCCAGCCCCAAATACAAGCAAAACAACAGCTCGCTTTCAAGAACAACGATCAGAAATATTGTCTTACCTTCTTTATCAAAAGCATGTATATTCACCAGAACAAACCTGCTTTGAATGAAGAACTACATCTCCTAGCATGCTTTGCAGACTGTTTGCGACATGATTGGCCGTTGCATAGTAATATATGATCGTTCTGATTGGAGGAAGGTGAATGTCCATCAGTTTGCATGCCTCGTATTTGCCTCCTCCTGACACACAAATTAAGTGATTGATATGCATTTTGTGACTAAAGCTTAATTCTATTGGTTCAGAGGATTATAAAGAGGTGTCAATCACCAAAAATGGCCAGTGCAAGCCAGAGCTACCACCCTGCATACAACGAAGACACTCTCTGAGTCTGTTAACAGCCATTACGCACCACAGAGTGACAACCAGCAAGTTTCCTGACTTCAAATTTTGCATATTTGTAAAAATAGCTAGCAGAAAAAGATTGTACAATGTCATAGATGTTTTGGACAAGCTCATGAATGACAGCGGGGCAGTCATCATTCCTCAGGACTCATCTTCTGATGAAGACGACATTGTTCACTTGTGAAAATGGCAATGACCCTGACTATGAGAAGGAAAGGTACGTAATCTCATATCTGTTGTACGGACTGTGAAACTGTAAATTGAAAATACAAATGCCGACAATGCCAAAAGAACAGAAACTAAGAAAAAGTTTTTATGGAAGCCTCTAACTGTAAAAGACTTTTATGACCATGTTCATAACCAGTGTCTACATCCCACCAAGTGCTAACACTAACAACAATGTGCTAGCAGATCTCTAAGAAGCCATTAGCAAGCTACAAACTGAACACCCAGATGCACTGTGTATTGTTGATGGTGACTTTAATCATGTGAATCTAAAGAAGGTCTTACCAAAATTCCATCAGAATGTGGATTTTCCTACAAGGGGGAAAAATATACTGGACTGTGTTTACACTAACACCACGGGTGCTTACCGAGCTGAGCACCTCCCCCACCGAGGATACTCAGACCACTCCACAGTTATGCTAATTCCTGCATACTGGCCCCTGGTCAAATGCATCAGACCAAGTCGGAGGGAGACAAACACCTGGCCTACAGAAGCAATGTCGGCCCTTCAGGACTGTTTTGAGTACACTGACTGGGACATTTTCAAGCAGGCAGTCACCTACAACAGCATCACTGATTTGGAGGAATACACTTCAACTGTGACCAGCTACATCAGCAAGTGCACAGAGGATGTGTCTGTCTCCAAAACCATCACTACACATCCCAATCAGAAACCATGGATGACTCTAGAGGTGAGGGCGCTATTGAAAGCTGCTGGGCCTGATGGTATACCAGGTCATGTGCTGAGAGAGTGTGCGGATCAACTGACCAACGTCCTCACTGATGTCTTCAACACCTCCCTGACCACCCCGACCACCTGTTTCAAGACCACCACCATCATCCCTGTTCCAAAAAAATATTTTGTGACTTGTCTCAACGACTACCGTCCAGTTGCACTGAAATCCACAACCATGAAGTGCTTTGAAAAGCTAGTAATGAGACACATCAAGTCACAGTTACCAGCCACACTGGACCCGATGCACTTTGTGTACCACCCCAACCGCTCCACAGATGGTGCCATCAACACTGCCATCCATCTGGCTCTCTCTTATCTGGACCACAAGGACACATATGTCACAATGCTGTCCATTGGTTTTAGCTCAGCATTCAACACCATCATCCCTCAGCAGCTGATAATGAAATTAGGTGAACTTGGCCCGAATACAACACTCTGCAACTGGATCCTCGACTTCCTGGTAGGAAGACCCCAAGCAGTCAGGATCGGCAGCAAGACCTCCAGCACAACCATCCTGAACACAGGAGCACCCCAAGGCTGCGTGCTCAGTCCGCTGTTGTTCACACTCCTCACCCATGACTGTGTGGCAATGCACAGCTCAAACCACATCATCAAGTTTGCTGATGACATGACTGTGGTGGGTCTGATCAGTGGAGGCAACAAGGCCCTGTACAGAAAGGAGATGGTATAGCTCAGCAACTGGTGCACTGTCAACAATCCGTCCCTCAATGCAGACAAAAGAACTGGTCATTGACTTCAGACGGACTTTGCACAAACACCCCACTGTGCATCAACAACCTTCCAGTACAGATTGTCCAGAGCACAAAGTTTCTGGGCATTCACATAACAGACAACCTCTCATGGACTCAAAACACCACACACATCACACAGAAAGCCCAGCAGCGTTTGTACTTTCTGAGAAGACTGCGTAAAGCCTATCTCCCAACCTCCATCCTCACAACTTTCTACAGAGGGACTATTGAGAACATCCTCAGCGGCGTCACTACAGTCTGGTTTGGCAACTGCACTGCTGCAGACCGCAAGACCCTGCAGTGGATTGTAAGGACAGCCAAAAAGATCACTGGAGTCTCTGAATCTGTGTAGTATATGCAGGCACTATTACGTACCTGTCTTGTCCATACTGTGTTCTAACAGTTGCGTGTATCACCAATTGTTCCCGTTGAAACAATGTCTCGTCTCACTATGTACTGTGTATATGGCTGAAACAACAATAAAAAAAACCCACTTCACTACTTCACATCTTCATGGCCATTATTATCTTCTCGGGCCTTGTCCAAGTCCACAACAGAGCTGATTATTGGAAGAAACAATGGCCATACAATTTCCCCTTCTCCCACGAGAAGATGTTCTCCACAACCTTAACGATGATGTGGAGAACAAGCGGGAAAAAAATAAAAATGCAGACTATTATCAACTATGCAAAATCAAGCCACTATACATGGACATTATGACAGCCTGCAAAGCTCATTTCCAGCCTTATCAAAGCATTTGTATAGATGGTAGCATCAAAGGCTCAAATAAACATGAAGCAGTACGGGATAAGCCCAAAAAGTGGGACTACAAGCTCTTTGTGCTTGCTGATTCATCCACAGGCTACATCTGGAAATTTTTTTTGTTTACAAGGGAAAGAGTGAAAAAAGCACAATTCACAGTCTGAGCTACACATCTGTAGTTGATTTTCTGCCACTATCTGTGCTTGGTGGGGGCCACATATTGTAAGTGGACAGTTTTTACACCAGTCCTGCCCTTTTCAGAGATCTGTACAGAAAACATATTGGGTGCTGTGGGGCCATAAGAAAAATCTTTTTTTCCCACAGGAAAGCAGCATTGACTTTCCTAAAAAGCCTGAGAGGAGAGACAGTCACTGGATAAGGAAAGACAAATTGCTATATGTAAAGTGGATGGACTCTCGTGAGGTTACGGAGTGCTCAACCGTACACAAAGCCTTGAGTGGAAAGACTGTGTGGCACAAGGTAAAGTTGGCTGGGGTGGCAGTGCCTGTTCCTGATGCTGGAACTAGGCCTGTTCAATTAATTGATTTTAAATCGTAATCGCGATTATTTAGTTAGGACGATGTTAAAAATGTGAAACTCGTAAAATCGATTTTTCACTTTAACTAGGGTAATTACGGTACAGCCCCCGTTCATGTGTCTGGGCTGCGCTGGGTTGCCGTAGTAACGTTTGCCTCTGTCCTCCCAACGCGCTCTTCATATTGTAAATAAACACGTCGGCGTTGGATTTAGTTGCCAAAAAGAAGAGCAAGTCCGTTGTTTGGCAGTGGTTCGGCTTCTACGCTTCAGATGAAGAGCAAAGTACTCCGCGTTGTAAAATCTGTCTTAAGTCAGTGGCAGTTAAAAGCAGCACAACTAATTTATTTCAACACCTCCAAAAAAACCACCCGTTGGAATGGCAGCAGTGTGTTGCAGAGCGGACTGCACAAGGGAACACGAATGTGGCTACACCACCACCCACTCCAAAGCAAGTTACTCTGCCAGCTTCATTTTCATGTGGTGTACCATATGATAAAACTGAAAGGAGGTGGAAAAATATTACGGATGCAGTCGCGTTTCACATCGCAACAGACATGGTCCCGATATACACAGTAGAAAAGGCTGGCTTTCAACATTTGCTTCATATGCTGGACCCCCGCTACAAGCTACTAGGGCAAAAACATTTTGGCAAAGTTGTCTTGCCCCGTCTGTACAACACAACTCGTGCAACAGTGACAAAGAAGCTGGAAGACATACAGTTCTTTTCCACTACGACGGACCTGTGGTCCAGTCGTACTATGCAACCATACCTGAGTGTGAGTTGTTATGACCCTAGGTCACATGCTTTGCCATCATATGTAATTCTCTCCTCTTTTGTGAGTGTGGTGTGGGTGTGTGAGTATGGTGTGGGCATGTGTGTGGGCGTGTGAGTGTGGTGTGGGTGTGTCTGGGTGACTGTCAATCTCCCAGGTGGATGTCAGCAACCAGGTGGCACACTATGACTGGTTCATTTAAAGAGGACTTGGCTCATCGTGAGTGGATGAAGTGATGGGGGCCTGGACTATATAAACCTTTCTCAGACTTCACTCAGGGCTTCTTGCTCATTCTCTCTAAAGAAACCCATTTCTGGTAGATTGAATCTGATGTTGGTAGTATTTCTAGTTGTTTCTTGTTATAAGTTAGGTAAGTTATATGTGTTAGGTAAGTGGAATTCATGTTGTTAACTTTGTTGCTGCTCTTTAGAGTGACTGTTGACTGTTGTAAAATATGTAATACTCTTTTGTCTAATTTAATGTTACATGGTAACAGTTGTAGGAGAGAGAAGCCATTTTTGTTTCACCTTTCTTTACTCCTGTTTTAAGTTAGGAGCTTAGGTAAGTTTTTCTGTCATTTATTTTGCTATTTTCTTTATAGTAGGTAAGATTAGGTTCATTACAGAAGTTTTGTTTATCATTTTGGCATTGCGCTTCTCCGAAGTCAATAAACTGGTATACTTTGACTTGACTTTTGGCTTTCTTTGGAGAGAGGAGTTGGAAGACACACATGTTACCACCCCCCTGGTTTCCCCTAGGCCAGGGACGTAACAGAGTGCACTTTATCACTGACTATGGTAGTGACGCGACAATGTCCAGGAGGTACTGCATGCTGGCATCCCACTGGCGAAAACACCAGTTCACTGTAGAAAATGCAATGTCCCCCTGTGCTTCACCTCTAAAAAGAACTGTTTTGAGCTGTGGCACAATACACATTGAAATTGTAAATATTGTGAGTGAAAATTGTAAATAGTTGATTGGGGATTTTTCAAGTTTTTTTTATAGTTTTTTCATGCCTGTTGTTAAGTCCTATTATTATTGTTACTGTGTTTTTTTAATACGTTTGTATTTTTGACTAAATCTACTCCAGTTGAAGATTGTGTATGGTTTTATTTGAAAGGATGCAATATATTGATATGTGTAATATTTCCCCAAAACAAGTTTTTTTCTGGAGTTATAGTGACATATAAAGAAAACAAAATGGGTTTTACAATTTCTTGCCTAAGAAATCTCAGACGACAAGTATGGTGACAAACTGTGAAATTTGAGAACGCCTAGGCATCTCTTTACTAAAACCTCTGTAATTTTACTCTGCTTCACTTCAGGAGCAGCATTCTTTGCGCAGCTAATGTCCACAAGTTGTTTCATGGTTTCTAAAGCTCCTATTGCATATTTTCAAAATATGATATTTATTATAAAATGCAATATTTTTTTTTAGGCAAGGGAAAAAATCCTTCATCTGCATTTTCTACGACACAGTGACATTTACAGTGATGCTTACACTTCTAATTGAATCTCAAGTATTATTCTTATTTACATACCAAAATAATTCACATAGAGCTTGTAATAGCAGAGATATTACTACTTATTTTGGGCATGTCATTTTCAAGCAGGGACCACAAAAAGAGGGTCAGGGCTTAAGGATGCACTAGCTGCTAGGGATGAGACAACAGGCTTAGACGCCCTCATCTCTATAGTGATCGCCTAGATAATTGCTTCTATGAAAGACATAGTCTGGCTAACCCTGGCTGCAATCCCCTTTTCACTGTCCATATGTGTGCCATCTCCCACCTGCAACTACCCAAGCAGCTTCAGTCTCCCCTTAGCCAGCTGACTCTATTCCTCATGACCTTCCAAAAGAACCCATGCAACTAGGACGCACTCGTGTAACCCCAGCGGAGCACCAACAACATGTGAGGGCTGGGGTCTGCATCTGCTGTGGTCGGTCTGGCCATTTCCTGACAGCCTGTCCTCTTCGGCCAAAAGATATGTCACATTCTCCCCAGTCATACACATGCATCTTTTAAGCTTAGATTTTCTGAGCTCAAGGTACTTTTCTTTTTTCAGCATTAACTGACTCTGGAGCTCAAGATGATTTCACTGACTCTCAATTTGCCTCTCAGATTGGCATTTCCCTTACCAATTCCATAGCCCTTGCCAATTCCATAATCTGCTAGTGCATTAAATGGCCAGCCATTAGCCACTTTCACTCACAGCACAGTCCCCATTACCCTGCTACTTTTTGGTAACCACTGTGAAATCATTAAATTAATGGCAATATCTACCCCTATGTAGTCACGAGTTGGAGCACCTTTTCCTCACACTAACTGCCTGTAGCCAGCCTTAGCCTCTCCATCTGTGTCACCCTCTCCAGACTCACGACTTCTCTGTAGTACCTAGTGTTTATCATGATTTAACCACACTATTCAGCAAACAAAGATCACTTTCACTACCCCCTCACTGACTGATTGTGCAATAGATCTGTTGCCAGGTGCCCCTTTTCCCAGTAGCTATCTTTTTGTGGAACTTGTCCCTTCCATTCACCCCCCTTCCTCACCACTTGGATCTTGATTCTAGTTTGTGGAGAAGAAAGACAAGATCCTTTGTCCCTACATAGATAATTGTGGCTTAAATGAAATCCCCATTACCTCTTATTGATCTGTCTGTTGAAACTCTCCGCAAGGCAACAATTTTAACCACCCAGACCTCCAGAACGCCTACCACCTAATCCAGATCAGGGAGTGGGCCGAGTGAAAAACAGCCTTCAATACCCCCTATATCCCCCTGGCCCACTTCCAATATTTGGTCATGCCTTTTGGATATAGTAATGCTCTGGCTGTCTTCCAGGCACTTGTTAATGAACAAATTTATCTTTGTGTATTTGAATAACATCCTTATCTTTTCCCTGACCCTTAAGGAGCATGTTCAACATGTTCTTCATGTTCAACATGGTTCTTCAGCAGCTCCTAAAAAACTCCTTTTTCATCAAGGCAGAGAAATGTGAGTTCCATGACTCCTCTGTGAGTCATGGCAGAGACACTAGCTGGAGGTGGCAGCTCAACCTTTTATCATCTGGACTGATCACAAGAAGTTGTCTTACTTCCACTCAGTCAAGCAACTGAATTCCCACCAGGCTTTCTTATCAACAGTCTCTGCTGCTGCTTGTATAAATGACACCATGGTTCTATAAACATGACATAACTGATTCAGGACTGTGCCGTCTAAACCTATAACTTGATACAACTGTTATATAATGTATCGGCTCTTGCTCTCTCTCTTCTGTCTCTATCTTGCCTCCGTCTTTTCCTTTCTCTCCCCCTTTCTATCCCCCACCTCTCCTCTGTGCCCAATTTTTCCTCTCACTCCAACCAGTTGAGGCACATGACTGCACCTGTTTATGTCTGGGTCTGTCAGAGATTTCTTCCTGTTTAAAGGGAGTTTTTTTCTCTCCACTAAAGCTTGATAGTGCTTACTGGATGTGTGAACTGTTGGGTTTCTCTTCTCTCTGTAATATTGTAAAGGTTTCTGCCTTACTGTGTACAGTGGCTTTAGATAATGTATGTTGTGATTTGGTGCCATAAATATAAAACTGAATTGTAGACAGTGTTTTCCTTAGTGTTCCTGAGTGTCCCCTTCCAAACTTTGGAAACTCTGGAACCTGTTTCAGGCATCAAATTCAAAAAGTAGTGAAAAAAAAAAAAAAACAAAAAAAAAACAAAGTTTGAGTTTAAACATTAAATATCTTATCTTCATGGGTTGAAAAATATTTGCAAATCATTGTATTCTGTTTTATTCATATTTTACACAGTGTCTGATCGTCATTGTAATTGGGGTTTGTACCTTAAAATCTACAATAACAAAAACAATGAAAATGGATAAAATCACTCACTCACTCATTTTCTACCACTTTATCCTCCACTGAGGGTCACAGCACCTTGACTTGTCTCCTCCTGAGTGTGCAACCAACAGAGTCATCTCCTCTGTCCCTTCAGCCCTTGGATTGAGACACAGCTTGTATATCGTGGCTATGACAGACACTGCTAACCTCCAATAGACAGCTGACATAGGACGAGAGGCAGGGTACACCCTGGAAAGGTCGCCAGTCCATCACAGGGCCACATAGAGACAGACAATCATTCACTCTGACATTCACACCTACGGGTAATTTAGAGTGTCCAATTGGCCTAATCCCCGAAGCCGCAACCTCTTGCTGCAAAGGCATCATGTTTGCTGTGCATGGGAGGTAATGCACTGGAATATATTAAAAAATCATATCATCATCAAGTTTCTGGTTTCGTTTTTGTTCCTAGCAAAATACCAAAAGTTTCTGGTTTTCGTTCCATGAACTGCTTCAAAGCCTTGGATTCTATGTGCCACATATTTCGCTGAATTTTTTCGCCAACCCAAACATCCAATGGTTGTTATTCTTGACAAAATGCCTTCTATAACTCTGTGCATCGAGGCCTTGAGTCCAGTCCAGTGACCTTGGTGGCCCACTGACAATCCAGTATCTTGCATGAGGTAATGTCCCTCAGGACCTATCATCTTCAATACTGAGTGAAAGGGTGGAGGCTCTTTTCCCTCATCTAACAAACTCTTCAGTTCTTCAATAGTATCACAGATCCACATTCTCCAGTGCAGTTAAGGAGGTCCTCTTTGGGGTAACTATAATATAATCCAGATCGTTGTTTAGGACATGCTGCAATCTTGATAGGCACTCCTAAATGACGATACTCTACAAAAATAAAAAGTAATTAAAATTTAACATAGATTATGATGATGACTTAGTAGGGCTGCACGATTACCTGAAAAAGTTATACTATGACAATGGTGAATAATATTGCAACTGTGATATGATACATTTAGTAAAAGCCCTTGGTTATCAGGTAAACAGAGATTAGCAATTATTTTGAAATGTGTCTTGATCCAAGCAAAACATTTTTATAAACAGAAAAATTGCAAAACAATTTTGAAGATTACAAAATGAAATACCAGTGATATTTTTCAAAATTAATATTATTCAAGTTTTACAAATGTCAATAAATATATCCATCGATAGACAGATAGATAGATAGCTGTTCACGAACTGGTCAGTTTTGGTCTGGGATGACAGCACTTGACACATGACAAACCTTCTCCTACACTCATCCCAGGAGGCCACATATGACAGGCAGCTGACTCCACTTTCCCTCTCACTGGATGAGTTACTGACAGACAGTTGAGGGTTGTGGCACCATGCAGATGAAAAGCAAAGATGACAAAGTTGCAACGAAGACGGGAATCTGGCAAACATTAAACTGTCGTTGGTTTGGAAAGTCACACTCAGCCTTAATTTGTTATTTCAATATATTAATATACAATATACAATAATATACAATAATATACAATAATATATTATTTGATCAGCACCCGAGCAGTCAAAATGCTGAAAGACCCTGAATATGGGCAGACCTAAACATTTATACCTGAGGAATACCCCTTTCACATCCTTTTGCCTGCTGCAGGGGTTGGCCCCTCCGGGAAGGGTTTTTTACGCTCTTTTGTCCATTGCAGGCATTGGCGCTGACCCCCTGTTGGTGTGTTTTACACCTGAGGTATCCTGCAGGATCCTGTATTTAGGTGCAAAGTTGAGTCTAGACATCACAATTTACAAAGACAAAAGGACCTGGTATCTTATGCAAAGAAGGGGGAGGTTGGGCATCTCTAGTGGCTGAAACAAAGAAGTTGAATTTAGTATTACAGGGGTTATCTTGTTAATTTAGAAAAACAGCTTTTCTTTCAGGTTGATGCAGTACACCACTGTAGAAAAAAGAAAAAAAAAACAGAAAAGCAATATTTTCTCTTTGTCAAGTCAATTTTATTTTTTATTTATTTATACAGCCCAACATCACAAACACAATTTGCTTGGTTCCCCAAATGGGGAAGTAAGGGTGCAGGGCCAGTCCAGCCATGAGGGACACAGCATGGAGGGAAGGCGAGCCGCTTCAGCAGCAGCGAAACACAGTCCAACAGAGTGCAGGGAAGAGTGCACGGCAGCCGTGAGGCAATGCAGTACAGTGCAGCAATCGGACGACAAACACACAGTGGTAGCAACTTAGTGGAAAAGAGCAGCGGCCCAGGAAACAGGAACAAGTGACAATGACCAGGCTATAGCAGTTTATGGAAAAACAGGCCAGAATAATTTAAGATCCCATCATCGGGGATATCCAGGACCCTGACGGAAGCACAAATGGGAGAAAGTCCAAAAGAGACTTACCGTATATGAGATCTAGCAGCAAGAAAAGCTTTGCTGTGACTGTCGTTCCCCAGACAGAAACCAACAGGAACATCAATGCATGGAAAAGGGCAGACAGAACAGAGGGCATCCGTATGGCCATGGACGCTTTCCAGAGGAACAAATCCCCCGGAAAGATGGAAGACTGTGGTACATTCCTGACCATGGTGTCTACCACAAAAGAAAAAGGACAATCCGGGTGGTGTTTGATTGTACCTCTTCATTCCAAGGAACCTCCCTGAATTCTGAACTGCTGCAGGGTCCTGACCTTACGAACACCTTGTTGGGTGTACTCCTCAGATTCCGACAGGAACCAGTAGCAGTGATGGGGGACATTGAAGGAATGTTCCATCAAGTAAGAGTACCTAAACATGATGTGGACTTCCTCAGATTCCTGTGGTGGCCAGACAGTGACACCAACCAACCGCTAGCGGAGTACCGAATGACGGTGCATCTCTTTGGAGCAGTCTCATCCCCAAGCTGTGCCAATTTCGCACTGAAGCGAACAGCCATTGATAATGAAGGAAACTGTAGCACTGAAGTTCTCAACACCATGCGGCACAACTTTTATGTAGACGACTGTCAAATAATGAAATATAATGTCCCAAATGAAATAATGTCCCAAATGAAAGCCAAGCAATCCATCTGGTAAAAGAGCTCAGATCAGTATGTGCCACAGGTGGATTCAAGCTCGCCAAATGGACCAGTAACAGTCGTGCAGTCCTTGCCTCTGTTCCAGCTGAAGAGAAGACAAAGGAGGTCAAATATCTAGACCTCGACAAAGACAAACTGCCCATAGAAAGAGCTCTTGGCATGCGATGGGACATTGAGTCAGACATGTTTTTCTTCTCGATCACCCCGAAAACAACCAGCAATCACCCGTAGAAGTGTTTTGTCTGTGTCAAACTCAGTATACGATCTTCTTGGGTTCCTAGCACCAGTCATGCTGACATGGAAAGGAATACTGCAGGACCTTTGCAAGCTAAATTGTGGATGGGATGAATCGATACCAACTGCTTACATAGATAAATGGAAGGAGTGGCTGAAAGATCTCAACTTGATTTCCAGCCTAAGAATCAGGAGATGCCTTAAGCCACCAGATTTTGAAGTTGCAGAAGCACAGATGCACCACTTTTGCGATGCAAGTAAACGAGCTTATGGGACAGTCAGCTATCTAAAGCTGACTAGAAACATTGGACTACCTCACAAAGGTGGTGACAATCTCAAGGCTGGGGCTTTCCACCGCTGTCCTTGCTGCTAGGATAGAAAGGATGCTGAAGAGAGAGCTTGAGTTAACCCTTGGAGACTCAGTTTTTTGGACCGACAGCACCGCCGTCATAAAATACATCCAAAATGACTCCAGAAGGTTTAAACCTACGTGGCTAACAGTGTCTACTATTCGGGATCTGACACACAAATCCCAATGACGCCACATAAAGACTGGACTAAACCCCACAGACAGTGCATCAAGAGGCATGAAAGCTGAGACCTTCCTTCAAGAAGGACACTGGCTGAGAGGGACAGATTTCCTGATGCAACCTGAAACTAACTGGCCAGTGATCCAAGTACCACCCACACTGTCCAACAGTGACCCAGAGGTCAAGAAGGTGACTATGGCTTTCACTACAAGTGCACTGCAGAATCAAAGTCCGCTAACTCATTTTATTGAGCACTTTTCATCATGGGACAAATTGCTTCGATCGGCAGCCTGGATCTTAAAATCAAAGAAAACCTGAGACAATGAAACTCGAAAAAGAAAATGAGTGACTCAGACCCAACTGGGTCACAGCTGTCTGTGGAGGATCTAACTAAGGCTGAGCAATCACTCGTGTCCTATGTCCAACAACAATCCTTCCGGGATTAGATGACTTCTCTACAAAAGGGCTTGCACATAAAGAGAAGTAGTAGAATATATAAACTAGATCCCCTCCTCCAACATGGAATCCTGAGAGTTGGAGGCAGACTAAGTAAGCTGGCTATGCCAGAAGAAACCAAACATCCTGCCATTCTACCCAAGGACAACCACCTGTCAAAGATACTCCTACACCACACTCATGCCTTGGTGGGTCATTGTGGAAGAAATCAAATGATCGGATAATTAGAGCAAACTCCGCTGTGACAAGGATAACACGGAATTGTATTCTCTGCAGAAGATGGCATGGCAGAGCAATGACGCAAGAAATGTCTGACCTACCTCTACACATATATAACACCTGACTTGCCACCCTTTACCCATTTGGGACCGAAGTGATCTGTTGGGCTGATAAGGTGAAACTAAATCTTTAAGAAAATCTCCTCATGTACAAGTGCTTTGTACATGAGGAGGATTTTAAATTGAATTCTAAACTGTACAGGGAGCCAGTGTAGAGAAGCTAACACTGGAGTGATGTGGTCTTTCTTACTAGTTCCCGTTAGAACTCGTGCTGCAGCATTTTGAATTAACTGAAGAGGTTTAATCGACCTAATAGAACATCCGGATAGTAGTGAGTTACAGTAATCTAATCTTGATGTAACAAAAGCATGAACTAGTTTTACAGCATCCTTTAAGGATAAAATATTTCAAATTTTCATAATGTTCCGCAGGTGGAAGAAGGCTGTTTTGGAAATTTGTTTAATATGTGAGTCAAATGATATATCCTGGTCAAAAATAACTCCTG
>JAFBJR010000029.1:84898-112053 GCA_016785285.1 Brachirus orientalis | reverse complement strand
ACCTGAGATCCCCAAAGTCTGCTCCAGTCTCTGCAGTAGAATTTTATGATCAATGGTGTCAAATGCAGCACTAAGATCTAACAGGACAAGTATAGAGACCAGACCATTATCTGAGGCCAAGAGGAGGTCGTTGGTAACTTTAACTAGGGCTGTTTCTGTGCTATGGTGTAATCTAAATCCTGACTGGAAATCTTCAAACAGCCTGTTACTATGCAGATATTCACATAACTGATTCACAACTGCCTTTTCTAGTATTTTAGAAATGAAAGGAAGGTTTGATATTGGGCGATAATTGGCTAAAACCTCAGGGTCGAGTGTAGCTTTTTTAAGAAGGGGCTTAATAAGATAGATAGATAGATAGATAGATAGATAGATATACTTTATTAATCCCAAGCTGGGAAATTGCAGTGTAGCAGCAGCATTACACACAGTGCCAAGATGGGATAAGACAATGGGATAAGAAACAACCAGGACATATTAAGATAAGATAGTAATACAAAAAATAAATACAACTTTAAAAGCTTGGGGTACATATCCAGTTAATAAGGAAAGATTAATCTGATTTAAAATGAAGTGATTAATTAATGGAAGAACATTTTTAAACAGTTTGGTGGGGATGGGATCTAATTGACAGGTTGATGGTTTTGATGAGGATACTAGTGATGTTAATTGTGGGAGATCTATAGGGGAGAAACTGTGTAACTGTATATCTGGTGCTTCAAAGGTTATTGAGCTAAAAAGTGTCTCATTACCACTAGGAGAGAGGAGGTGGACAATTTTTTTTCTTATTGATGTTATTTTATTTACAAAGAAATTCATGAAGTCGTCACTGCTCAGTGTTAAGGGAATAGACGGCTCAGTAGAGCAGTGACTCTGTGTCAGCCTGGCTACAGTGCTGAACAGAAACTTTGGATTATTCTTGTTTTCTTCCATTAAAGAAGACTAATAGGCTGCTCTAGCTTTATGAGGGGCTTTTTATAAGCTACAAGACCATCTTTCCAGGCTACATGATATTCTTCTAGATTAGTGGAACGCCATTTTCTTTCTAATCTACGTAAAGCCTGTTTAAGAGAGCGAGTATGGGAGTTAAACCATGGTGCTTCTCTCCTCTGATTCATCATTTTCTTTTTCAGAGGGGCAACACTATCTAATGTAGTACGCAGTGAAGCTGCTGCATTATCAACAAGATTATCAATGAAAGTGGGTGTAAAATCATAACTGTTAACTTCAGGTGGACTTAGACATGGCATGGAGTTAAATAATGGCTGCACTGTCTCTTTGAAAGTATTAACATTATTATCAGACAGGCACCGACTGTAGTGGTATTTTTTCCTAATGTTATTATTAATGTTACAGCAGTCTAGGCCTAGGGCAGCATAACTAAGCAATGGTTCAGAGTTGACCTGAGCCAGCCCTAACTATAAGCTTTATTAAAGAGGAAAGTCCTAAGTTTAACTCTAAATGTAAGGACAGTGTCTGCCCACTGGACCCACAGTGGGAGCTGGTTCCATAGGAGAGGAGCTTAGTAGCTACTCTTAGAGACTCTGGGAACCACAAGCAGGCCTCCATTTTCTGAATGCAGTGGTCTATGTAGGTGGTAAGGAATAATCATGTCTTTTGGATAAGATTGGGCCTGACCTCTGAGTGCTTTATATGTGAGGAGGATGATTTTAAATTCTGTTCTAGATTTAACAGGGAGCCAGTGTAAAGAGCTCGGCACTGGAGTGATGTGCTAGTTCCCATTAGTACCCATGCTTCTGCATTCTGAACCAACTTATTTGAGTATCCTGATAATAATGAGTTACAGTAATCTAGTCTAGATGTAATAAAAGCAAGTGTGAAGATAACTCCAAGGTTCTTTACAGTAGAACTGGAGGTCATGGTAATGTCATCCATGTAACAAAACCGAACTCATAACATCACGCGGAAGAGTGAACGCTGGCGCGACTTGCTGCCACTGCTCACCGCTTCAATGTGCATCTCTTCTGGCTTTTTCTGGCGAATTAAGCCCTCTGCACCCTCGAGCACAATGCTGGCTAGCAGGATTTACCTCTGGACGGCTTTCTTCTGGTCTGTACTGACGTTTTTCCATCAACCTGGATCAGGAATCCCGCAGTACTTAGCTGCTGAGCTCCTTCGGCTCCACTTCCACCTGACTGAGTCTCTTTCAGTGCGACACCTCCTTCCGGCAACGCTGTTCCACTTCGCCGGAGATACATTCACAGAGGATCTCGATGGGCTTTCTTTTCGGACAGCACGAAACAAATTGAGTCCATCTGGTCCAAGTCTAGACGCCCTTCACGAAGCACTGGTCGTGCTGTTGACCACAATGTATTAGCCAGCCTTGCTAGGTTGGCTAACGTTCCTGTCAAACACGGCATCACTTGTCAACTTTGGCTTGCTAAACATCCACTCACTTACAAGCAAGGGACATCTCGTTCGGGACCTCCTTGTTGACCGTAAGTTTGAGTTTTTGTGTTTGACAGAAACTTGGCACCAGCCTAATGACTTTATTCCACTCAACGATTCTACTCTTCCCGGGTTTGTTTACAAATGCCAACCACAACCACGAAGTAGAACAAAGGTGAACTAGATCTATTACAAAAATACAAACAAAAAACGCCAGTCAAAGAGCTAAACAAAAGACGCTGAGGCAGACTGGCTGGTGAGGCGGAGCTCAGGAACAGGACAACTAAACGGGAGAACAAAAAGCGAGCGTTAGAAAGCTAATTAAAAGGCGAAAACCAAAACACACCAAGAGAGTTTCCAAGAGAGCATGGGATGTGACTAGGTTACCAACAGAACTGGAGAGATGCGCTGACGAGGAGTGACAGGAAATCCGGGTATAAATAGAGACTAGCTGATGAGTCGCTGGTGGTGACTGGCTTCAGGATGGAGACATGGAAGGTGGGATGGATCTTGAGGGAGGCCGGGAGCTTCAGCCGCACTGCTGTCGGGTTGATGACCCAGTCCACCTCTAAGGGGCCAATAAATCGTGGTGCCAACTTCCTGGATTCCATTTGCAACGGGAGGTCCTGCGATGACGGTAATCAGGAGCCAGGATCCGATGACGATCTGCTAGGCGTTGGTTCCGGGGTGCAGAGTGTGAGAGAGCAGGTCTAGCCATCTTCCAGACGGTGCTGCATCACTGTAGGTGGGCCCAAAGGGAGGGAACAGCGACCTCCTCCTCCTGTGAGGAAAACAGTGGGGGCTGGTAGCCATAACAAGCCATAAAAGTGTCATACCTGTCGAAGAGTTGGTTAGAGAGTTGTGTGAATACTCAATCCAAGGTAGGTGTGTACTCCAGGAGGCGGGGTGTCGAGTTGTGACGCAGCGGAGGGCGGCCTCGAGGTCCTGGTTGACCCTCTCAGATTGTCCGTTGGTCTGAAGATGATAACCAGACGATAAGCTGGGAGTTGCGCCCACCGCCTTGTAAAAGGCCTGCCAGACTTGGGAGAACTGTGGACCACAGTCTGAGACAATGTCAGAGGGGAAGCCGTGTGGATGAGCAGATCAGCTGTCTCCAAAGCTGAGGGAAGTTTAGACAGAGGAATAAAATGAATTTGGAGAAGTGGTCAACAACTGTGAGAATTACCGTAAGTCCATTAGAAGGTGGCAGTCCAGTTATAAAATCCACATCTTTCATGCACATAATGAAAGATGGATATGTGGGAGGCTTCTTGCTAGACCACTAACTTTCAAGGTTTTACAAAGTTTATAAAAAAATATGTCTTGAGGTTGGCTCGCTCACAAAATCACTTTGGTCTGGGTTTTAACTGCAAGAAAGCAGAGTCAGGCACTGAGTTAAGACATGTTGTATGTGTTTTTGTGGGTGTTTCTTGAACCAGACTGGATAAAGTCTACCTTTGCAAGATGTACAGTATGTTGATAGGGTGTTATTGTGTGTGTGCATGCATTTCATAATCATCTTCAACAATTTTCTCATTGTCAATGCAAGACAAGACAATGGTAACATCATGTGCAAGTGTGTCCGTTCGTGTGTGTCCCTCCCCCACAGATAAAATAAGTGAGATGTCAAAGAGAGATCATTATCATTGCCGCTCTGAATCGATCTGTCCTAATTAATTACCTGTTTGATAGATAGTAAGTAAAGCCTGTCACACTCCAGTAACCCAGGAGAACTGTGAAATCATTGTCAAATGCACATTAATGTTGTTAATTTAAACTAAAGGAAATGTTTACTACATTTAAAACTAGCATTGTATTGATCATGCAGACTGATAAAGATTATTAATGTGACACCTAGGTGGTTTGGTCTTTGATATTCTTTATACATTGTGCGATGTCATACATTGGAGAAGTCAGTATTTATTATCTAGATAAAGTATTGTTACATTTATAGTTTGAGTCATTACAAATGGGTCTGACCAAAATTATTCATAAAACACATTACACATAAGAGAGACTACATTAACTGCAAGGACAAAACACACACAAACACACACAAAGTAAGACATTGCAAACTAGCAGAGGCTATAAACCTGTGGTGAGACATGGTGATCAATGCTATGAAAATAACATGAACGAACACATAAAATAAAATAATAAAAATATAATTGACATATACCGAAGTAGACTCAAGTGGAATTTTGAGTGAAATCTTTAATTTTGTTTGAAATCATTACGGAAAGGATGATTTTCACCTTTTTACATTTGCCCTGAAACTTTGCACTCTCTACTTTAGAAAAGTGACAATTTTCAAAGATGTAGCAGACAGCATTTGGGGATGACAGACTTTAATCCATTCACATCCTTACAAACAGCCATATATTTTTCTCCAGCCTAGTTTTTTCTTAGATAGGAAAGCCTTCTGGAGTTAACAAATGCAGGGTTTAGCATTTGTGGCAGGATTTCAATCACTTCAGCAAATTAATCACACATTTTGCTTTGTTTAAAGGTATATTGCACGAGATTTTGCAAGTTAATCTTGAATAATCCTCTCTCTCACCCTACCCTTCCAAGTGTGTTAGAGAACCCATGTAGCCTTCAGTTAACATAAAAACTCATAAGATATAGTTTGTCCTTTGCAGACTAATGGTGGTCCAACATGGCAGCCTCCATAGAGCTGACCCTGCCCATTGTGGCGGAATCGAAGATGTTATACATGTGCTTTTATTTTGAAGGACATGGAGAGGAAAGACAGGAAGTTGTCAGGACAGCAGTAACTTAACAGAGAGAGCTAGTGAAGAGTTTGATGGACTCTGAGTCCTGTTAAAAATAAATGTAGATAACTTGAAAGTCTCATCTGTTGGCATTATTGTAGAAAACACGACATGGTGTCAGAAGTGCGGCAGCTGTAAGAAGCAGAGGAAAGGCAGTGGGAGAGTAAAATTTTTTTTCCCAACACACATCGGCGGAAAAATGACGAACGACGGCAGCGATGCAAATGCTCCTGTTGCACAGACTCCCCAGTTTGCAACTAACCATGCTAATCCACCGCCAAGTGCAACGTTCACGATTCAGCCTCCAGAAGCATTCGACTTTTCAAAACCCCAAGACTGGGAGAGATGGATCCGGCAATTTGAAAGATTCAGACTAGCTAGCAACCTGCATCTTAGCTCTCAAGCTAACCAGGTAAACACATTAATCTACTGCATGGGGGATGAAGTTGATGATATACTGCGGAGCTAAGCTTTATCCGACACACATAGACAACAATATGGAGCAGTAAAAGATGTTTATGAAACGTACTTTATGTCCACGAAAAATAGTTCGTAGTGATAGACCTTTGTGTCTAGGCTCAGTAGGTGCAGGCACAAATCCCTGGTTCACAGATTTGACCATCAGAAGCCACAAAGTGAGGTTTAAGATAGACACAGGAACTGATGTCTCAGCCATTCCAGCCCAAACATACTACTCCAACACTGACAGAGACTCCCATTTAATTGAAACAGACAGACCACTATTTGGCCCAAGTGGCACACCACTCTCTGTCATAGGCAAATACAGAGTCAATATGCAAGGGTTAGCAGGTGATTCAAGAGGATGTGTATGTAATAAAAGACCTAAATATAAGTTTACTAAGCAGGCCAGCTAGCGTGAAGCTTAACCTTGTCTCCAGACTAGAAAGCATAGATAGAAAATGATGGCAAAGTTCTATCCAAAACTTTGTCAAGGCTTATGGACGTTGCAGCAGCCATACACAATCAAACTTAAGCCAGATTCCATTCCCTTTTCTCTTACAACACCAAGACATGTCCCTATTCCTTTACTTAGTAATGTTAAGGAAGAGCTGGAGAGAATGCAGAGCCTGGGAGTCATCTCAAGAGTGGAAGAGCCAACAGAATGGTGCTCAGGGATGGTTCCAGTGCCCTCAAAAATGTGGTGATAGCTGGCCAGCAATATCCTTGGGAGCCCAGTAGGGGCCCTTGGGTTATAATCAAGATTAATAAAGCCTGTGAGAGGCATTCGGAGTTCACCCACAAGCTGTCTCCTGTTGATTATTCAACACTCCTCATCATGGTGTCAGAATTAAAAATGAACAACCCACGTTTATAGCCACAGATAAGAAAGGGTGATTTTAATCTTCTAACACTACAAGGTGGATTGTTTTGCTTCAAGTTTGGCTCCAGCGATTGCATTCTATCCTCACAAATGCAGCTAGAAGTTCATGTTAGCCATGAACAGTTCTACCGTTACTCCCCCAGCCTACAAAGCAACGCAGAGACGTAAGAGGAAGATTCACTCTACAGCAGGCATGGCACAGCAACGGGCTTTCTTTCAGATCCCTCCCCCATCCGAATTTGACTTCTCCCGCCCTGAGGAGTGGCCACTTTGGCTCAGCAAATTTGAGCACTTCCGACATGCTTCGGGCTTGGATAAACAATCGCAGGAGAAGCAGGTAAACACTCTCCTCTATGCAATGGGACCAGAGGCGGAATCTATCGTCCGGTCAGGAGATCTGACTGACGACCAACTCAAACAGTTTGATACGGTAAAAACTCAAACTGATATTTGAGCGTGCCAGATTTCATAGAAGAGTGCAAGAGAGTGGTGAATCTGCTGATTGCTTCATAAAAGCACTGTATGATTTAATTCAACATTGTGAATATGGCGCCTTACGTGATGAGCTTATCAGAGACAGACTGGTAGTCGGTCTGAGGGACCAGGCATTATCAAAAAAGCTGCAAATGGACGACAAACTCACTTTAGCCTTCCCTTTTGGAATCAGTTCAGCCCCAGAGCACTTCCAACGGTGCATGTCCCGACTCCTGGAGGGTCTAGAGGGGATCTTGTGTCACATGGATGATGTCCTTGTATTTGGGGATACACAAGCACAACATGATGCACGTCTCATGGCAGTGCTTGAGCACCTTCCACCAGCCAGGGCTCACACGTAACAAGAAATGTGAGTTCTCAAAGAGGCAGGTGAAATGGGCCAGGTTGTAGACAGGGAGGGGGTCAGAGCGGACCCGGACAAAGTTAGAGCTCTCGCTCACATGGCCGAGCCAAAAAATCTAACAGAAGTCCAACGCTTCATGGGCCTGGTGACACATCTGGGGAAATATCTCCCAAACCTCACAGAAAGATTGAAGCCTCTCAGAGAAGGAGATCAAGGTCTCAGCTGATCAACCTCCTATGGTCTGGAAGCGGTCCTCCTTCAACGGAGTCGAAATGCAGACTGGCGCTCTGTGGCATACATCTCACGGACTCTCACGACCACAGCACAGCACTACACGCAGATCAAAAAGAGGTTCTGGCTATAACGTGGGCATCGAAGCGTTTCAAGGATTTTTTGCTCTGCATGACTTTTCAGGTTGAAACAGACCATAAGCCCTTCTTTGCCCTCCTAGGGACCAAACAACTTGATGAACTGTCACCCCACATTCTACTGTTTCGAACAGACAGCAAACCTCTGAGCCACTCCTCCCAGGAACCAACCCTGATGGCCTCTGGCAGAAGGTTGGGCTAACCTCTGCCATCTAGATGACTCCACCTACCTTATCATGTTTGACTACTTTTCATGGTCCATCGAGGTTGCCAAGATGCAATACACGACCTCATCTGCAGATGTGGAACGTATGAAGTCTTGGTTTGCTCGCAACAAAGTCCCAGTTACGGTGGTCACGGATAATGGACCACAGTTCTCGTCCGACACCTTTCACCTTTTCTCTAGGGTGTGGGACTTTATTCATGTGACCTCTAGCCCGCTCTACCCACAGAGCAACGGCGCGGCAGAGAGGGCTGTTCAAACGGTGAAGCAACTCTTCAAGAAGTCATCAGACCCTTACCTGGCACTCCTGGCCTACCGTTCCACCCCTCTCGCCAGTGGATATAGCCATTCTGAGCTCCTGCAGGGACGGCGGGTTCGCACACCAGTACCTGCCCACCCTTTGCTCCTCCGGCCAAGTTGGCCTGACCTCTCAGCCTTCACTGGACAAGACCAGCGGTCAAAGCTGAAACAAAAGGCTCACTTTGACACCCATCACAGAGTGAAACCACTGCCAGCACTCAACCCAGGTGACTGTGTCTGGGTACTCTAAAGGTACTGTACAGCGAGAGGCTGACACAGGTTCCGCAGGTGGAAGAAGGCTGTTTTGGAAATGTGTTTAATATGTGAGTCAAATGATATATCCTGGTCAAAAATAACTCCAAGGTTCCTTACAGTGGAACTAGATGCCATGGTGATGTCATCTAAAGTGACAATATGGTCTAAAGTATCTCTAAGGTGTTTAGGGCCAAGTATAACCTCAGTTTTGTCTGAGTTTAGAAGTAGGAAGTTACAGGTCATCCAGAACTTAATGTCTTTAAGACATTCCTGGAGTTGAACAACCTGATTTATTTTTTCCGGCCTCATTGATAAAGTTGTGTGTCATCTGTATAACAATGAAAGTGTATGTTGTGCTTTCTAATAATGTTCCCTAAAGGAAGCATATATAAGATAAAAAGTATAGGCCCAAGCACTGAGCCCTGTGGAACTCCATAATTAACTTTTGTCTGCAATGAGTCATTGTCATTAACATGTACAAACTGGAATCTATCAGATAAGTATGATTGAAACCAGCAGAGGGCAGTACCTGAGATCCCCAAAGTCTGCTCCAGTCTCTGCAGTAGAATTTTATGATCAATGGTGTCAAATGCAGCACTAAGGGTTAGGGTTAGGGTTAGGATTCAGAGACTGTCAAGAGGTGTATGCTAGCGTCCATTGAGGAGGTTGTATCAGACGAGAAAACTCGCAAAAACATTATCGACTTGGTCAAGCAAATTCCAATGTCCGACACATCAAATATGCGGAGAGTCGAGTGCCTTGCATCGGACGTTTTCGAGACGCTATTGGACAGACTGAGGAAGGCAGAGGTCATGTCTTTGGCCGTGGATGAGTCTACAGATAACAGTGACATTGCACAGCTGTGCCTATATGTGCGATTTTTTGACGGTGAATGTTTTCGTGAGGATTTACTTGGATTAATTCCCGTGGAGGTGCGCACTACTGGTGAGATTTTATTCAACCAAATTGCTGCATTCTTTGCCAAAAACAACTTGGATTTGGCACATGTCAACATGCTGGTGACAGATGGCGCGCCTTTGGCAGGCAGGGAACAGGGGCTCGCTGTGCGGTTGGCAGCCATGGCTCCATAGTTGAGATCGTTACATTGCCTCATCCACCAAAGCCTCCTGTGTGCCAAGCTCAGTGGTGAGTTAAAACATACTATGGACTCTGTTGTGGCAATTATAAACTTTATCCGTTGCACCTCTAGTTTGCAGAACTGCCTTTTCCGCAAGCTCTTGATTGACATGTCTGCTGAATATATTCAGCAGACATATATATTCATTCATAATGACATTCGATGGTTTAGCAAAGGAAACTGCTAGCGCATTGCCCTGACCACATACACACCTGACTTTACCTCTGGCGAAATCAAGAAAATGCCATTTCTCACATTAGGATTACATGTTTGCAAATACAAAAAAATGGAAGAAATTTTGGATTTATTATAGGCCTAGTTGTTGTTGTTAGATTTATGCCTGTGTACATGGTGGTGCTGTGTTTTTTCTTCATCTGTTTAACCACAACATCTTGAGTTATTCATATTGAAAGTTACTACAGAAAGTCGTTTTTTCTTTGGTTAAGTTGGACGTGTGCAACTGTGTATAACAGCATCTTTATATGGATTGACCCATTTCAGTTTAATTGGTTGGTTGTGTCTGTTTATATGTGCGCATGTGTGTGTGCGTGTGTGTGCTAGGGTGGGTATGGTTCCCTGGGTCCCATCTTACAATTTCAATGATGCTGTAATGAGCCTGATGTTCTCCTTCAAAATGTCAACAATAGTTGTAAGAAAAAAAATAAAAGAATAATAATAATAATAATAAAGATCACTAAAAAGATTTGTGAAGTAGCCTATTATTGTTACTGTTATTACCATATTGTTAATGACTGAGGCTTCATATTGTCCAGCCCCTCATTTTGCTCCAGGTTGATGAACTGGCCCCAGACCTAAATTAATTGAATAGCCCTGGTGTAATCTAAATCCTGACTGGAAATCTTCAAACAGCCTGTTCATTTGCAGATATTCACATAACTGATTCGCAACTGCCTTTTCTGGTATTTTTGAAATGAAAGGAAGATTTGATATTGTGCGACAATTGGCTAAAACATCTGGGTTAAGGGTAGCTTTTTTGGGAAGGGGTTTAATAACAGCAACTTTAAAAGCTTGGGGTACATATCCAGTTAATAAGGAAAGATTAATTTGATTTAATATGGAGTGACTAATTAATGGAAGAACACCTTTAAACAGTTTGGTGGGGATGGGATCTAACTGACAGGTTGACGTTTTGATGAGGATACTAGTGATGTTAATTCTGGGAGATCTATAGGGGAGAAACTGTGTAACTGTATATCTGGTGCTTCTACAGTTCTTGTACTAAAAAGTATCTCTACTACTAGGAGAGAGGAGGTGATCTTTTTTTCCTCTCTTATTGATGTTATTTTATTCACAAAGAAATTCATGAAGTGGTCACTGCTCAGTGTTAAGGGAATAGACGGCTCAGGAGAGCAGTGACTCTGTGTCAGCCTGGCTACAGTGCTGAACAGAAACTTTGGATTATTCCTATTTCTTTCAATTAAAGAAGAATAATAGGCTGCTCTGGCTTTATGAAGGGCTTTTTTATAAGCTACAAGACCATCTTTCAAACATTGAAACAAATATGGCGCCAGTGTCTGTGGCTTGTCGTCTGTTGCTGCCAACTTTTACTCTGTATTTCTTGTTTTTAGCATAATTTGTCAAAATGTCAGCTCTCTGCTGGTGTATAATCGCCAAACACTGCTGGATCTTCAGCCATTTGCCAACGATCTTGTGCCTACTCATAAAACATTGCCCCCATTACTCTCGGGAATCCCAGCTCACCTTCTCTGCGTACCTGCACCGCCTCCACGGAAACGTCGCCGTGGCGGACGGCTGACCAGACTGAAGGCTTATCTGGTGCTTGGATCTTCCGCGTCCCTGGGTGGGCCTGGAGCTGTTCACCGGCACTCGCTGGAGCCAGTTCCTACTTGCCTGGTGCTTATTGTTGGCCCTGAGGTGCCCCTGCTCCGCCGCCCCTGCTCCCCCCGTCCGCGGCAGCGCGGAGTGGATCTGCAGAACCTACGCCGTCTTGCACGGGCTCCTGCACGGGCTGCTCTTAGGTTTGGCCTGGTTAACGCCAGTTCATTAACGAACAAGACTTTTATCCTCAAGGATTATTTTGTGTCAAGTGGGCTGAATTCCCTCTGTGTTACCAAGACCTGGGCAACTGCTGGTGAGTCCAGCACTTTTGCTGAACTCCTGCCCCTGGATTGTTCCTATTTTAACTCGCCTTACACATCGGGTCGAGGCGGGGGTGTCGACACCGTTTACAGGAGTGTATATAGATGTAAAGAGATGTTCCTGCCTTCAGCTTTCTCCAGCTTCGAATTGTCTTTATTTCAGCTGGTCTGCCCTCACCCTGTGCTGTGCGCTGTGATCTACAGACCCCCCAAATACAGTAAGGATTTTATAAATGATTTTGCTGCTTTTCTGGCTGAGATTATATGACTCTCTCCTTATCGTCGGGGATTTTAATATTCACGTCTGCTGTCTGGAAAAACCTTTGGCTAAGGATTTCTTGAGCCTCATTTACTTTTTTAATTTAGTTCAGTTGGTATCCGCTCCTACACAAGAGCGTGGACACACACTTGACTGGGTGTTATCATATGCTCTGCCTTTTCTTAACCCTGGAGGTTTGCGGAGCTTTTTTCTCTGACCATATGCCTGTGTTGTTTGACATTTCTCTGCCCTGTAATGTCAAAGTGCGCGTTCCTGCCAGACGCTCCCGCATCACTAACCCTTCCACTGCCGCTCACTTCTCTGCCAGCTTCAATAGTCACTCCAATCCCACACCCCAGCACAGCATAGAAAAGCTCAGTTCCTGGTTTCATGGCACCTGCCAGACTGTCCTGGACACTGTGGCTCCGCTTAAGATCAGGCAGCCCAAAGCCAAGACTGAACCCTGGCTAAATGAAGAGACCCGTGCTGCGAGACGTGAGTGCCGCAAGGCAGAACGGAAATGGAAAAAAGACAACTTACAGGTCTCTTTTCAAAGGTTAAGAGATCTCTGGGGTTTGTATCAGTCCATTGTTAAGGAGGCAAAAAGGAAATATTTCGCTCACATTATTGTATCAAACTGTCACTAACCTCGTGTGCTGTTCAAGTCGATTGGAACCATTCTAAATGCTCTTCAGGCTGACTGCTTAGAGCCCTCATCTGAAATGTGCCAGCAGTTTTTGCAGTTCTTTATTGATAAGGTGGCCTCTGCTAGGGCCCAGATCACACCCACCCGCAACTAATCCTTCAGCCCCTCCCATGTGCTCTGCCTTCTTCCATCGGTTTGAGCCTGTCACTCTTACTCAGCTGCAAGAGGTGGTGGGTCGCCTGAAGCCCTCAGGTTCACCCCATGAAGCCGCTCCCCCCCACCTTCTGAAAAAGGTATTCCATACAGTGGGCCCATCAATCCTGGCCATTATTAATGGCAGCCTTACCTCTGGAGTAGTTCCCAAAATGTATAAACATGCAGTCGTGCAGCCACTTCTCAAAAAACCGGGGTTGGACTCAAGTGCTCTTGCAAACTATAGACCGATCTCCAAGCTGCCTTTTTTATCTAAAGTCTTGGAAAAAATAGTTTTCAGTCAGATAATTGCACATCTCAATAAACACAATCTACTTGAGATTTTCCAATCTGGTTTTAAAGCAATGCACAGCACCAAATCAGCACTTTTAAGAGTTTTTAATGATATTCTTTTATCATGTGATTCCGGTGACTGTGTGGCCCTTGTTCTTTTGGACTTAACTGCTGCTTTCGACACCGTGGATCATGGCATCTTAATTTCACGCTTGGAACATTGGATTGGCATAACAGGTGTTGCTCTAGACTGGTTTAAATCCTACTTGAAAGATCGAACTTTCAGTGTTCACTTGGGGGGTTGCGAGTCCTCCCGTGCCCCTTTGTCCTATGGAGTCGCGCAGGGATCCATCCTGGGCCCAATCTTGTTTTCCTTGTACTTGCCCTCTCTGGGTTCAATTCTCAGGAGACCTGGCATCTCCTTTCATTGTTATGCAGAGGACTGTCAAATCTATGTTCCCCTAAAAAAGGATAGCCTCTCCATGAACTCTCTGCAAAAATGTTTGAACGACATTAGATCTTGGATGGCATTAAACTTTCTTTGTTTTATTGGAAACACTATTGCAAACACTTCTGCAAACCTGAGATTGTTAAACTTGGTTTTATAATGGATCCTGAGTTAAAGCTTGAAAGTCAGATTCGGTCAGTTGTAAGATCTATGTCATACCTGCGCTCCGCTCCGCCCCAGCCACTGATTAGTAACCAGCGGCACCTGGCACCCAGCGCAGCTGCAGTTGATTAGGACTACAGCTTATAAGCCAGCGCTACAGCTGCCTCAGTGCCAGATCGTCTCTCTCTTATGGACCCTTCTGACCGCACCGCTTCTCTACTCAGCGATTGTTTGTTTCCCGAGTCTGCTACCTACGTCGCTTTGGTTTTGACGCTCACGGGATTTCAGCTCTTCAGTCAATCCTACGAACAGCTACTTCCTGGTTCCCCGCCACTCATCTCCGCCGCCCGTCAGCCTTCTTCAGGGGATTCACAGCACGCCACACTCACCGCTCACACGGATCATCGCTCCCCAGCTCACCTCCTCCTCCTTTGGACTCCCTTGCCTGCACCTGCCCTTCCCGCTCTCCTCCAGCCCCGGACAAACACACACAGACTGGTAACCCACACTACACTCCATATCCTCACAGTCACCTCGGACTTCCAGCCCCTTTCTGTTCCGACTGTGAGTGCCCCCCTCTGTCCTTTGCTTTCTCTCCTAGTATAACTATTATTATTATCATTATTATTATTATTATTATTATAAATAAACGCTGTCCAAATGTTTTTGAGTCTCATCGTGCCTGCTTTTGGGTCCAGCCTTGATTTACACGTGACAATCTAGCTTTTTTCACTTAAGGCAACTGGCCAAGATTAAGCACTTTCTGTCACATCAGCACTTTGAAACAGTAATCCATGCCTTTGTAACTACTCGGCTGGATTATTGTAATGCACTTTATTTTGGGGTGAGCCAGTCCTCCATTTCTCGACTGCAGCTAGTGCAAAATGCAGCTGCACGTCTTTTAACTGGTACACGCAAATATGAACATATCACCCCAATTTTATCTTCCCTTCACTGGCTACCTGTGCTCTTTAGGATCCATTTTAAACTACTTTTATTTGCTTTTAAGTGCTTAAATGGTGCTGCCCCACCGTACAGTACTATCTGGATGTTCTGTTAGGTCGGTTAAAACTCTTCAGTTAATTCAAAATGCTGCAGCACGAGTTCTAACAGGAACTGGTAAGAGAGACCACATCACCCCATTGTTAGCTTCTCTACACTGGCTCCCTGTACAGTTTAGAATTCAATTTAATATCCTCCTCCTCACGTACAAAGCCCTTAATGATTAGGCCCCATCATATCTTAAAGATTTAATTTCACCTTATCAGCCTAACAGATCACTTCGGTCCCAAAACGCAGGTTTACTTGTAGTTCACAGAGTCCATAAAAGTAGAATGGGAGGCAGAGCCTTTAGTTACCAGGCTCCTCTCCTGTGGAACCAACTGCCAATGTCGGTTCGGGAGGCACTGTCTCTGTATTTAAAGTTAGACTTAAATCCTTCCTTTTTGATAAAGCTTATAGTTAGAGCTGGCTCAGGGAAACCTGAACCATCTCTTAGTTATGCTGCTATAGACCTAGACTGCTGGGGGGGTTTCCTGTGGTGCACTCACACTCACTCTTTCACACTCACTCTCTCACACTCAGGGTATGAATGTGACTTCATTATGTGTCATTAACCTTATTTTTTTTCCCTCCTTCCTATGTCTGCTTCCTTCCATTCTCCCTCTCCCTCTGTCCTCATCTTGCAGGCTGCAGGATCCAGATCCAGTTTTGATGATGATATTATTATTATTATTATTATTATTATCAGTAACATTATCAGTAACAATAATACTGCTGTCATTGTTACTATGCTCTGATTAAAAGTTCATCAGTATAGTTTCTTATCAATAATCTCTGCTGCTGCTTGTATAAATTACACTGTAGTTCTATAAACATGACATAACTGACTCTAAACGTATCCTGGGCCCAATCTTGTTTTCCTTGTACTTGCCCTCTCTGGGTTCAATTCTCAGGAGACCTGGCATCTCCTTTCATTGTTATGCAGAGGACTGTCAAATCTATGTTCCCCTAAAAAAGGATAGCCTCTCCATGAACTCTCTGCAAAAATGTTTGAACGACATTAGATCTTGGATGGCATTAAACTTTCTTTGTTTTATTGGAAACACTATTGGAAACACTTCTGCAAACCTGAGATTGTTAAACTTGGTTTTATAATGGATCCTGAGTTAAAGCTTGAAAGTCAGATTCGGTCAGTTGTAAGATCTGCGGTTGAGCTGCGGTTGATTAGGACTACAGCCTGTCCCCCACCTCTCCTCTGTCCCCCATTTTCCTTTCCCCCCAACCGGTCGAGGCAGATGGCCGCACATCTTTGAGTCTGGTTCTGTCAGAGATTTCTTCCTGTTAAAAGGGAGTTTTTTTCTCTCCACTGATGCCTAGTGTTTGCTCATTGTGTGAACTGTTGGGTTTCTTTTCTCTCTGTAATATTGTAAAGGTTTTGGCCTTACAGTGCCAATATGTACAGTGCCTTGAGATAATGTATGTTGTGATTTGGCGCTATACAAATGAAATTGAATTGAACTGAATTGAATTGAATTGAATTGAATAGTGTGGGATATGAGACAGCACCATATTTCACACAATGCCTGTAATGTTAGATATGTTTGTGTTAAATGCTTTCCAGATATTTTACATGGTGTCTTTGTGAAAACACTGCAAGCTGTAGCTAACTTTTTAATCTTCTTTCTCAAGGCTGAAACTGAAGCAACTGGCTGATATACAGAGTCTTCATTCTGGTATGTTGATTTTGAACACTAAGCTTTAAGAGACATTTATTGCACATAGGTACTAAAATGTAAATTAATGTTCAGTGCAAAGCATTGACATTGATCTAAAAACTGACTTGTGAGTGGGATTTTGGGGAAATATTAGTTTTCTAATGGCGTGGAGGTGCAAAATTTGTGCTGCTCTTGTCTTTGATAAAAGGACACTTTTGTTTGCATCATAGCAATATTTCCTCAGTCAGCCCATTGCCTTGTCTCTGTGATGACTGTATCTGCACATTTCAGCCAGTAAATGCATTGAAAATTCACTTAACACGGTCACATACTCAGACAGTTGTGCCCAGTGAAAGTCAGGTGGGCTGTGTGTCATTCATCTGTCCTGTGTGTGGACTCAAGCAATCGTTTAATGATAAAAGTCTTGTCAGTCATTTAAGGACACATATAAAACAACATGAGATGGTGGATTGTCCATTCAAAAATTGTCACTACCGTACTAATGTGTATTCCTCTTTCAATGCCCATAAAAGTAAAAATCATCCTGACTGTGATGTCTCAGATTTTAAGAATGAGATTCTTTTGACCGAAACAGACAGCCAACCAATGCAAAGTCAAGTTGATGAGGGTGGTCCCTCACAGAATTCTTCTGAACTGGATGCTCCTGAGTGTAATCCTCCTGAGTCTAGAGATGACACTAGTGAATTGCATGCTCAATTGAGAAACAGTTTGGCTTCTTTGTTCTTAAAAAATGCACAGTGTTCTTCATGTATCACAGATGGGTATACAGGATATAGTTGAAAACCTGGCACAAATATTTCATTGTCCAAACCTCTTGTAAGAGATTCTGTCATCAGAGTTTTTCAGGAGCATGAAGTGTCTATCAGTGATGTTTTTCTTCATGAATTAGAGGAAGCTATCATGGAAAATAATGTTTTTGTCAGTGCTACATCAGAGGGTGCAGAGCTGTCCACTGCAAAGCGAAGGAAAACATTTAACTACCCCTTGGTAATGCCAGTGCAATATACTGTAGATTCCAGTGGACACACAGCAGTGTATGTTCCAATACTACAGATGCTTCAAACAATGTTTAAAAATACTGATCTTCTTGACAAGATTCAAGAAGCCAAACCATCGCCAACTGGAATGTACATGTCCCATGAAGATGGAACATATTTCAAAGAAAATCAGTTATTGTCAGATACAGGAGAGCTGAAATTGTCACTATTTTTGTACGTGGATGACATTGAAATAGCTAATCCTTTAGGCACACCTAAAAAGAGCCACAAGCTTTGTGCAGTATATTGGTTGCTTGCCAATATACCCAGTAAGTATAGGTCTAGCCTGCATGTCATACAGCTAGCTCTGCTATGCAAAGTACCTCATCCGGTTATCAAAGTGTTCTTTCACCTTTGTTAAAAGACTTGCACAATCTTGAGCAGGATGGCATTTTCATTGAAACTGTTGGTCAGTGTGTCAGAGGCACTGTGTTGTGTGTTGCAGCTGATAATTTGGCTGCTCATGGTCTTGCAGGCTTTGTGCAGAGTTTCTGAGCAGACTATGTCTGCAGATTCTGTTGCTGTACAGTAGTGCAGACCAGAGACAGTCCAGTGAAGTTTCTGAAGGAGACTTTAGCATGAGAACAAGGGCCAGCCATGATCTTCATGTGCAGAATGCTGTGCAAGGAGAAAATGCAACTCACTTTGGTGTTACAGGTGAGTGTGCTCTCCTCAAGGCATTGCAGTATTTTCATCCCATTACTGGTTTTCCACCTGACATACTTCACGACCTGTTTGAGGGTATTGTGCCAGTTGAGCTGGCCTTGTGCATCCGTGAGATGATTTGTTGTAAGTATTTCACTCTTGAATATCTAAACACAAAAATTCCCAAAGAATTTTGCAGGTTAGTTAGTGGCTATACCTGATTGTGTTCCTGTTGTCAGCATCTGTACAACAAAATATCATGTCTGAAAAATGTAAAAGTGCTAAAGACTCACCGTTATTAAAAAAGAAAACAAGGCAGTATTTTTGTATTATTCACTTTATTCTTTTGGTGTGTGAGCTTGGACAGGGGTTCGGGGTGGAGGGGCCTGGTTTGTCTTTACACATGCAAGGGGGGCTTCAAGGAAAAAAGGTTGGGAACCACTGGTTTAAATGCTATTATGCTGTTAAACAATAGCTTCTGAATAGAAATAAGCTTTCTTAATGTTACTATTACATGAAGTCTGGGATTTTACACTCTAACATCTATTCTGACAAGCTTCATTCTCAACATGACAATCTGTGATTAACAGCAATTGATTACAGCAAACTGTCATTAATTAGTTATTTTTAACAGTTTGACAGCCCTAATATATAATAAATATGCAATATAGAATTGTACATTTTCTTTTTTTTATTTACCATTGTCTGACCATTCCTCATCTGTGCCATCCATCGAAATCCCCTGTTTTCCATATTTAACCCTTATTTACCTTCGCTATAGTTATACTGGCCAATAATAAGTTGTTGAGTTGGGAGCCAGATTGGCTTTACTGCTATTCCTTTATCCTCTTAGTGTGGACGTTGACCAAGAGCTGTAGTTTGAACGTGAAGTTTCTGTCCTTTGATCTCTTATGATGTCATGATATCCAATGTCATGTGACTCATACAGTGGGTATTCATATGGAGCCTACTTTGGGGATTATGTTTAATGTTAGCTCAACTTTCAAAGAGAAGTGAAGAAGAGTGAAATTAGGAATAATATGACAGATCCCATGTAGCAAAATGAGTGACCTACACCAAGCTGCAGCAGCAGGAAATTATGAAAAAGTTAAGGAGATTCTGAGGCACAAAAAATGCAGTCCTAACGAGAGGGACATTGAATGGAGCAACAAGACACCTCTTCACTGGGCTGCAGCTAATGGACACACAGAAATGGTCAGGATCCTCATTGAAAATGGAGCACGGACATGTCTGAGGACAGAACATGGATGGACTCCTGCTCACTTTGCTGCAGAGGGTGGCCACCTGGCAGTGCTGCAGCTGCTGCACTCCTTCCATGCTCCTATGGACAAGAGAGATGAATGCGGAGACAGACCAGTGCGGGTAGCTGAAATATATGGACACTGTGACTGTGTTGAATTCCTTCAGAAAGCAGAGCTTGAGTGCCAGGCCTACCGCAGGATGTCTGCTGAACAGGGGATTTCAATGGATGACACAGATGAGGAGTGGTCAGACAATGGCAAATAAAAAAAAGAAAATGTACAATTCTATATTGCACATTTATTATATACCAGGGCTGTCAAACTGTTAAAAATAACTAATTAATGACAGTTTGCTGTAATCAATTGCTGTTAATCACAGATTGTCATGTTCAGACTGAAGCTTGTCAGAATAGGTGTTAGAGTGTAAAATCCCAGATTTCATGCAAAAGTAACATTAAAAACGCTTATTCTATTCAGAAGCTATTGTTTAACAGCATAATAGCATTTAAACAGATTCTTTAATCTGAACTATAATGGAACTTATGTGCACTTACTGAATGGAGTTACTGTATATCAGGGGTGGGCAATTATTTTCCTCAAGAGGCTATAAATGACAAAAAAAAATATTGTTGAGGACTGGACCAATGGCTGAACTAAATTCTGCTCAAAAATAATTTTATCTCTTTATAAAAATCTTTAAATTGTATCATTTTGGTGAAGGTAAGGCAGCTTACAAACACACAATAAACAAAATGAATGGCAAAGCAGATTTTATTCAATTATTACTAACTCTAATGAAATTATGAACTATATTATATAATGAATACTACTGTACTTTATTGTGGTATATTGTGGTATACAGTAATGAGAATATTGTCACTACCATGACAACCCACCATCCCACGTGCACAGTGTGCACCTGTGCACTTACAGTCGTGCTCATAAGTTTACACACCCCGGTACAATTTGTGATTTTTTTGGCCATTTTTCAGAGAACATCAGTGATAATACAAAAACCTTTTTTGATTTAAAAAGAGCAACCACTAACCATGAGTGAAAGAAAAGTTTTTGTATTCACAAATAATGCCAGGGTATGTGAATTTATGAGCATAACTGTACTGTCCTCCTTCAAAACATCAGTGAAATGTTACCCTCCAAGAAGTTACAAAATGTTTACATATGACAGTCCCTTTGATCCTATTCGCTGTTTCACATCTCTTATATTTGCCCCATCTGTTCAAATAAAGCTGTAGTAATATTTGAGTGAGATTACTGTCTGGTTCACACTAACATCAGGTTCTAAGATGGATTTAAGTGAATGTTAAATTTGTCTGTTGGCAGTGTATGACTTGTCATACACTGCCAGGTAGATCCAGTGCACCAAACCTCTGTTTGCACAGTAAGACAGCATCCTGGCCTGTTTGCTGTGTTCACAGAGGAAGCACTCTGGAATGGAAGCCCCGGGATGATATAAATTAAGGCAGTTTGGCTTCCATCAGCAGCAGTGCTGCAAAAGAGAGGTCAACCTGTAATGTGTTCTGCCTCTTTGTGTGTGTATCAAAAAAAAGAGAAAAAAGAAAATGTCTGTCTTTACATACTATACAGTCACTTAAGGAGAGGCTGGCAGTTAGCTTTAATTATACACCTAAGTCGGTGCATTATTTATGTCACCTTTTAAAATCCATTAAAAGTCATTTGGTCTTCTCCAAAACCTGTCATTATCGATTGACTCTACTGTAATTGCTGCTTTAAGCGCTCAAAGATTTTCTGCCAGGTGATTAAGGATGTAGACACAGCTGCAGGAGAGAGCAGCAAATATGCACTAATCAAGGCAGTGTAAAACCCGTGCAGTATTTCACCTGGTGTTCAGCCGCTCTGAATTGGCTGGAGGTGTGTGGAGGGTTTGACTACTCCATTCCCTCAGACATAGTGTGATACTTCTCCTTAACTGATGATGTATGCTCTAATAAGGCTGTGGTTTACTTTCACAGTTGGGTTTTTAAACTTCTCATCTGTTACTTCTACTGTACTGACATATTAAACCTGCAACACCTGCTGAAACGAAACAGAAATTGATGTGTAAGAATAGTTTTGAAAACTGCACTAATGAACTGACTTTTTGTTTGTTCATTATTCTTTTTTTTTTGGGGAGGGAAATACAACATATTCAGACCATCAGTTTAATAAGTCAATTTTACATGGCTCAGACACATGATAGCACCAAACCAGGAAGTCATGATCAGGTTGACTATTATGAACACTGATCTGAATGACAGACAGCATACACCACCCCTCTCATTCAATTCAAGAAATTTGTTTCCAAATGGGCTGTATTGGATTAGAAGTTTTGCATTGCCATGCTTACATGACATATTTATATTGCGATCAGGCTTTAATTTTGATTGGGGTAGAGAGTCGAGGGGGAGATGGAGCCAATGACATAGGGTGAAAATCAGGGTATACCCTAGATAGGTCACCAGTCCACCACAGGGCAAACATACAAATGAGTAACTAGTCACTCTCACATTCACAGCTATGATCATTTTAGATGGGTCCAATAAACCTCTGCATGTTTTTGTGCTGTGGGAAAACCTATGCGCAGACAGAGAGAACATGGAAACATAACACATAGAGAAAGGCCCTTGGTCAAAGGTGAAACTGGTGACCTTCTCGCTGTGAATGTCACGGTTGCGAGAACCGTAAAAAAAAACTAAAAAGGACAGAGAGCGGAGACTGAATAAAAGGAGTAACAAAAAGTCTTTAATGAACACAAAAACACGAGTTAACCAGTTCATGAATAAACAAAAAGCGCCGAGTCTGGCCGGCTGGTGAGGCGAAGCTCAGGAGTTGAAGGAAACTGGGGGGAAAAAACGGAAACAAAAAATGACCATTAGGAAAAAAGGCCCAAGAAACAAAAGGAGCAAACACAGAAACGAAGCGAGTTAGCAGCTGAGTAGCGACACGTGGTTACCGGACAAAAGGAGAAGACGCGCTGACGAGGAGAAACAGGAAACCCAGGCTTAAGTAAGGCTGCAACTGATTGGCGATGAGGAACAGCTGAGCTGATTGAAGTCCCGCCTCACCTGTCAGCCAGACTCCTAAAACAAAGGCAGAGACAAAACTCCAGGGAGAACACAGGAAGGGGTAAGAAAATAAAACAGGAAGTGACATAGGAGCAACTCAAACCAGACATGACAGTACCCCCCCCTCAAGAAACGCCACCTGGCGTTCTACCGGGCTTATCCGGGAACTCAAGGTAAAAGTCCCTGAGGAGAGCCGGATCCAGAATCTGGACCCTAGAAACCCAGGATCTCTCCTCAGGGCCATACCCCTCCCAATCCACCAAATATTGGTAACCCCTACCTCTGCGCCGGACATCCAAGATTTTACGAACCGTGTAGGCAGGCAGTCCATCAATGAGCCGGGCGGGTGGAGGGGGGTCCGGAGGCGGGGCTAGATCACTGGTGGTGACTGGTTTCAGGAGGGAGACATGGAAGGTAGGATGAATCTTCAGAGAGGGAGGGAGCTTCAGTCTCACTGCCGCAGGATTGATAACCCGGTCCACCTCGAACGGACCAATGAATCGTGGGGCCAGCTTCTTGGACTCCACTTGGAGGGGAAGGTCCCGCGAGGAGAGCCAAACCTTGTCGCCCGGATGGTAAGTAGGTGCAGGAACCCGATGACGGTCAGCCAGGCGTTGATTGCGAAGGGCGGAGCGCGTAAGGGCAGCCCTGGCGGTCCTCCACACAGCACGACAACGTCTGAGGTGAGCCCTTAGGGAGGGCACGGCGACCTCCTCCTCCTGGGAAGAGAACAGGGGGGGTTGGAAACCATAGCTGGCCATGAATGGGGTCATACCTGTCGCTGAATTGGTGAGGGAGTTGTGAGCGTATTCTATCCAGGGCAGATGATGACTCCATGAAGCAGGATGACGTGCGGCGACACAGCGGAGTGCGGCTTCGAGGTCCTGGTTGACCCTCTCAGACTGCCCATTAGTCTGGGGGTGGTACCCAGAGGAGAGGCTCGGGGTGGCGCCGAGTGCTTTGCAGAAAGCCTGCCAAACTTGAGAAGAAAACTGCGGCCCACGATCTGACCCAATGTGATCATTCCCCAATGGGAATGCCATGCAGGCGGAAGACATGATTTATCAGAATGTCAGCAGTCTCTAGGGCAGAAGGCAGTTTAGGCAGAGAGATAAAGTGCACAGTCTTAGAAAAACGATCAACCACAGTGAGAATTACCGTCTGACCATTAGGAGGAAGTCCAGTGACGAAGTCCACTGAAATGTGAGACCAGGTGTCTGCTGGGAACAGGAAGTGGACGAAGAAGACCGGATGGCGCACGATGAGAGGCCTTGCCTCTGGCACATGTAGAGCAGGCAGCTACAAACTCCTGGACATCTTTCATCATAGAAGGCCACCAGAACCTCTGCCGCAAAAACTGGAGAGTCCTGCTCACCCCTGGATGACATGCCAGTTTTGATGAGTGCCCCCACTGGAGAACCTGAGAACGAGCAGCCGCCGGAACGAAAAGACGATTAGGGGGTCCCGTACCAGGGTCCGGATCCTCACTCTGGGCTTCCCTGACCACTCGCTCCACGTCCCAAGAAGTGGCCCCCACGAAGCAGGAAGGTGGCAAGATGAACCTGTCCTCCTCCTCCAGGTGGACCGGGTCATGCAGGCGGGACAGGGCGTCGGGCTTGAGATTCCGGGACCCGGGTCAATAGGACAAGGTGAACCGAAACCTCCCCAGGAACAGCGACCAGCGAGCTTGACGTGAGTTCAGTCGTCTTGCAGATCGCAGATAGGTGAGGTTCTTATGGTCGGTCCAGACCAGAAAAGGGTGCTCCGCTCCCTCCAACCAGTGTCTCCACTCCTGTAAAGCAGCCACCACAGCCAACAGTTCCTTATTCCCAATATCATAATTTCTTTCGGCAGGTGATAACTTACGGGAATAGAAGGCACAAGGGTGTAGTTTTTGATCCTGTGGGTCTCTTTGGGAGAGGACCGCCCCGATACCAGAGTCCGAGGCGTCCACCTCGACAATGAACTGGAGTCAGGATGAGAGAGGACTGGAGCTGAGGTGAAAAGCTGTTTGAGGTGGAGGAAGGCGGCTTCAGCTTCAGGAGTCCATATGAAAGGTAGAGAGGTAGAGGTTAGTTTGGTGAGGGGAGAGGCAACCTTGCTATACCCCCCGGATAAACCTACGGTAGAAATTTGCGAACCCAAGAAACTGCTGAAGCCTAAGAAAGTTACCGAAGGCACACTGAATTCACATTTTTCTGCTTTGACAAATAGTTTGTTCTCCAGCAGTCTTTGTAGCACTAGTCTCACATGTTGGACATGTTCAGTCTCGTCGGAAGAGAAAATCAGAATGTCATCTAAATACACGAAGACAAATTGGTTAATAATGTCCCGCAGGACGTCATTGATTAAAGCCTGAAAGACTGCTGGAGCGTTAGTGAGACCAAAGGGCATAACAAGATACTCAAAATGTCCCAATGGCGTGTTAAACGCCGTCTTCCATTCATCCCCCTCCCGAATCCTGATGAGGTGATAGGCATTCCTCAAGTCCAGCTTAGTGAAGATTGATGCTTTACATAGGGGTTCAAAAGATGGGTCAATGAGCGGCAGAGGGTATTTATTCTTAACTGTTATGTCGTTTAGTCCGCAGTAGTCTATGCATGGTCGGAGGGTCTTATCTTTTTTAGCAACGAAGAAAAAGCCCGCCCCGAGAGGTGAGGATGAAGGTCGAATTAACCCGGAGGCTAAGGACTCGGAAATGTATTTCTCCATTGCTTCCCTCTCGGGGCGGGAGATATTGTATAGTTTGCTGGAAGGTAGTGGTGAACCGGGCAGTAAGTCAATGGAACAGTCGTAAGGGCGATGTGGGGGAAGAGATAGAGCCTTAGCTTTGTTGAACACCTCACCGAGATCGTGATAGGGTGACGGAACTAGGGAGAGGTCGGGAGGTGAGTCGGTGGAAGGAGAAGGGTGAGAAACTGGCCGAGCTGAACGTAAACAGTGGGAGTGACAGAAAGTGCTCCAGCTAATCACCGCAGAGGAAGACCAATCGAGGTGAGGGTTGTGGAGTCGTAACCAAGGGAGACCTAACACTACAGGGGAAGAGAGCGAGGGGATGACCAAAAATGAAATTAACTCATGATGATTACCGGAGATGGTTAACGCGATAGGTTGAGTCTGACTAGTCACGGAGGAAAGTGAGCTGCCGTCGATGGCACAAACAGGTCGGGGAGGATCTACTGGTAGCAATGGTAACTTGAGAAGTCGAACTAAGTCAGTGTCGATAAAGTTATCGTCAGCTCCGGAGTCAAGGAATACCTGTAGTGAGTGTGTCTGACCCTGGTGACTAAGAGTGGCAGAAAGGGTAGTCCGTCGTGAGGAGCGGGGCTGGGTCTCAGTCTTACCCACCTGGGAGCTCCTCTCCCCTGGCGAGGCCGGAGCGGACACTCGCGTCGGAAATGTCCAGGTCGTCCACAGTAAATGCACAGTCTCAATCGGAGCCTCCTCTGCCGCTCATCGGGGGTTAACCGGGTTGTGCCCAGCTGCATGGGTTCAGGATCCGCAGTGGAGGAGGATGTAGGGCTGGTAACCTTGGGTGAGACTTCTGTGGAAGGAGGAGAACAGGCGGCAGAGCAGGACGAAGCAGACAGTGGTAAACGGTGACTTGGTGCCCTCACTTCCCTACGTCTCTCACGGATTTGATTGTCCATCCGAATGGTCAAGTTAATCAGAGACTCTAGGGATTCAGGTTCGTCTCGAGTAGCCAACTCATCTTTGAGATCATCATTTAGCCCCCTATAATAAGCTGACTTTAACGCCGGCTCATTCCAGCCGCTCTCTGCCGCTAAAATGCGGAAATCAATAGAATAGGACGCAGCCGACTGTTTACCCTGTTGAATAGTCAGCAGCTTGCCTGATGATTCAGTTCCCTTAAATGGCGTATCAAAAACTCTAATCATCTCAGAAAAAAGGGATTCACATGAATCTAAGACAGGTGAATTTGACTCCCATAAGGCGTTCATCCATTGAGCTGCCTTTCCTCTGACTAAATTGTGAACGAAGGCTAGACGCGAGCTATCAGAAAAAAAAGAGTGTGGCTGCTGGTCAAAGACCAATCTACATTGACGAAGAAAGCGTGAGCAGGCACCAACCTCTCCCCAGTAGCTCTCCGGAGTGGGTATCGGTGGTTCCCTAGATGCGGAGGAAACGGCAGCAGGAGCAGGTGTTCGGCTACGCTCAGGAGGACCAGAAGATGGCGTCAGCGTAGGAGCGGCGATCGGATGAGTCTCCCCAAACTGCCGAGAAAGGTGCGTAACGCTTGTGGTTAGGGTCCGGATGGCGTCCATTACCTCGTTGAGGACCTGGTCGTGGTGAGTAACAGCCGCGGCCTGCGCCGCCACAGCTTGACGCAGGGTTTCAGTCTCCGTGGGGTCCATTAATCCTTTTTTGGTCAGCGCGTACTGTCACGGTTGCAAGAACCGTAAAAAAAAACTAAAAAGGACTGAGAGCGGAGACTGAATAAAAGGAGTAACAAAAAGTCTTTAATGAACACAAAAACACGAGTTAACCAGTCCATGGTCCATGTATAAACAAAAAACGCTGAGTCTGGCCGGCTGGTGAGGCGAAGCTCAGGAGTTGAAGGAAACTGGGGGGAAAAAACGGAAACAAAAAATGACCATTAG